>JAMKCH010020442.1:0-48490 GCA_023653785.1 Ophioderma brevispina | reverse complement strand
ACAATTTTGCGGTTTCGGTGTTTATGAGCAATTTCCTGTGTCGGCTCCATAGGCTAATGTGTTGTATTTTCTGTCCGTTAGAAAATAGCTAAAATACCAATATGCGAATTTCTTACAGGACGACCCGAATGTTGCAAAGTAAGTAGGCTTACTTAGGACTAAAGCAATAGTGCACATTTTGAAGAGCCGCCCCAATTTTCCAAAATTTGATATTGGGCACAGTTTAAGTTGGTTGATTGTCTAGGAAAACTATACCTGCGAACGAGAATGGATAAGAAAAGTGTATTTATCATAAAATAAGCGATTTGTATAAGAATTTGGATCCCAAATGTACGTTTATGTCCGTCCATGATGAATAGTGCCACCTCGAGAAAAAAAACCTCTAGCTTGATTTGCTGAACCAATAAAAACAACTATGGATGAGCGTAGACACGTACATGGGCGCCATTCCCTGCTATTTCACATTGGAAGGCCGTTTCCAGCAGCCGTGAATTATTATCGGGATCCGATAATAATATTGTATTCTAATTACAAAATTCCTTCGTTTTGTGAGACCATTTTTTTAGCTGAACATTCACATGTAGGGTTTACTAGCCAGTTACCATGCAACCGTGTAAAAATCTTAATTTTTTTTGAAAAATTGGGGGCGCTCTTCCAAAAAAAATGTGCTAATATGGCTTAACGGCTTGAGGGGATGATATCAAAATCTCAAACTTTTGAGGTGTGGATCATTCGTAAATACTAAAGAACAGGGCTGAAAACGATAAAGATGGCTTGCTTGCAATTGCATCTAGTAACCTAATTTATAACATACGGAGACATAAAATATTTATATAACTACATTATTGATTATAGGCCTACTTCCTTCGTTCTAGACTGTGGTTGTGGTGAAATCAGATGACCTACGATTTGTCTAACTGGGATAATAGGCTTCTAACGCGGTCTTCCGGAACCTCTCAGTTTTTAAAACGAGATCATATCCCTGAACTGAGTCCCTGAAAATGTTTAAATAGTTTACCCAAATCAGCTTTCTGATCTTACTCAAACTTCATTCGCACTATGGGTTATAAGGTGCGCATTTGGACCAATTCTCTCTCAGAATTAAAAAACAAGCGACCTGAAGAATTTTTTTCCTAAGTAGAACCATCAAGATTGGAACCTCAAAATGATTCTTAGAAATCTAAGAACCGCAAAATGTTCTAACATAACCATAAAGGTGTGATAAACAATTTAAAGAGACATGAGGAGATCCAGAAAGGAAGAAGCGCCCCCAATTTTTTTTCGAACCCGGGTTTTTGCATATTTGGAAGGCTTTCCAATTGTATTAGATTCACACCTGAAGTGAATAAGCAACATAGGCCTTATTATGTAATAAGCTAATGATTTAGTACTTTATGTCTGCACGACCAGAAAGTCACAGCACGGTGTTCTATGGGGACAATTACGATAGTTCAGGCAAGTTCAAAACTAAAGGTTTTGCTGGTTTCTTTGTTATTGTTTGTCCAATAAACCTTCGGAAGTTCTTGGTAGGTGGTCAGCAATCGATCCAGTGCAATTTGACGAGAATTAGTATTATAAAAAAAATCTCTTCTGTCACTTTAAAGACCTTTTTTGGTTCGAAATACATATGCGTGATTGGTAGCTCCACGATGCGGAAATTGGTCCAAACGTCAAAAACTCCAGCAACCGGTTATCCACGCGAAGCAATGTATTACCGCACGTGTATAAATAAAAAACATCGTTCACAAAAATAGTTTTCGTGCAGAAGAATCGATCAGATCGCTGATTCGCTGATCACCTTCATGACCTTTACGTCCGTAAAAACAGCTCCAGAAGAAAGATATTTGAACCGAATGGTTGCCAATTGAGATAAATTACACGCTGTGGAAGGTAAGCATGGAAAAGCGCTGGGTGGGAGGTGGGGGGGGAGATCAAGCAACTTTGGCGGTTGGGAGTGATTTCTTCCAATACCCTACGAATTAGGCAACGTTAAACATGGTAAGGAACTATAGTTGGGTCATAGTAAAGGACACTATCAGTGATTGCTTAAATCAGAAATCGTAAAATCATCAAAAATCAGATTGTTGCATGTATGTGTAACAAGACAGGTATCCTAACAGGACCCTGCAAATGATAAACCAGGCAGCCTAATAAGGCACATCATCGGAAATTTAGTCATTACTGTCCGTTCGGACACTTACTACAACACGTAATGAATGGGGAATAGCATCTTGGACACGCGATGTCTTTCCTTTGTATGTCAATTATTCAGTTGGAAAGGTAAAGTTGAGAATTCGCCAGACTATCATTCACTGTGAAGCTATTACTGCAATTTCAAATATTTTTCAAATCAATGAGAAGTGTCTTAAGTGAAGGTGGAGTTCCACGCCGACTTTTATGTTGCGAACCCATGAATCGCGCGCGCTATCGGGTTGATCTCTAAGGGCGGTCAAAAAAGGTATTGTGACCGGAGAAAGCGGTAAAAAACAGGTTAAAACCGGTCAAAACTGGTTTTAACCGGCCAAAACATGTCAAAAACCTAACAACTCATGAATTGCATAAATAGTGCCAAGGGTTATGAAAGAGTGCTAGTAGAGGGTCAGAATTGTATTTTTAATAATTGAAATATAAGTCACAAGAATTACACAATAAAAGGAAAATGCATTACAGGTTAATTTACTATTTGACATTACACCACCTTTTTCCCATTTTGATCCTCCCTGTAGACTGCATTCCATACTGCTTTGTGCCAAGAAGTTACACCATTGCCCCTTTACTTATTAAATTAATCATGGACATGACATTGCTCATTTTCGTCTTTAAGTTTAACCACATTTTCTCCCATTGCAATTTGGGCCGATGTGCTCTACATGTATTCTCAATCCATCACTGATCCTCCCTCAAGTCAGTATCCTGTGATTGAATTTTACTATCCTGTATTATTAGCAACTAGTTGAATACTTGCAATCCCAATAACCTATGGTATGTCAAATTCATCATGTTCAGAGGTGGAAGACCTAAAGATCCTCTTAGGAGACGCAGATGGAAAAAACTTCAGCCAGTTGTAGAAACTGGGATGCTTCAGTCAGTGCAAAAAAAATGCAAAGGAATGAAAACTCACTTGAAAAAATGTCCTGGTCATTTTGCTGGACAAAAATAGGCAACATTGAGGAAAACCAATGAGCCTGCCTCAGTTAATGCAAGCATTGACAATGGGACTCTTGAAATGAGGACATCCAGAAGTCCAACACATCACCCGCCTCAGAATTCCGAAACAAACATAGTCAACCTCCAAATAGTCAATGTCCTCTGATGAAGATCCAACAAGCCCCAAAAGGCTAAAATGCAACTGGCCTCAATTGCATTTGGCATAAAGACAGATTACAAACCAAGGCACATCTGGATGAACAGATTGACTTGAATTGTTTATGCTGTCAACATACCCTCTAACCCTAAAACCACCAAAACTCAATATATTAACTCAATGAGCATGAGGATGATTAGAATTGAGAAAATGACTAAGCCAAAAGATCGATGACGTCATGTACACAACACTCATAGGGCACAAAATCCATTGACTCCCTCTTGGGATATAATGTTGTTTGAAGTGATGTGTGTTTAAAAGTTTTGTGAAACAATTTTTTTTGGTAAAAAACCAATACAAAAAAGCCATTTTAAACACGTACCCAATTTGGGTTTTTGACCATGTTTTGACCACTTTGTGGCGGTCAAAACTGGCCGGTTAAAACCAGGTTTAACCGGTTTTTTTAACGCTGTGTTAAAACCGGGGCGGTTTGGTTTTTGTGGTTAAACCGTTAAAACCCTGCGCGCTATGCTTGGAATCGAGCATGATACGCAGCGAATAAAGGCGGCACGATCGAGACGCTAGTGGGAATGCACAGACGCATAATGACGTCACCCGTCAACTTAAATGAGACAAAGTATATACTCTCTCGAGTAATAATTGTTTTAACTGATTCGAACAATATGTTGCGTGTGTGCGTGAAGGTCGTACTGCGGTAGGAAAGCGCGTAAACAAAATGATTAAAATAGAACACGCGATACGCCCGTGTACAGGTCGCATACGGCGGTACTGCGTACGTTAGTTCCAACAATTGTTGCGGCGATATTCAGAATTTTTTCTGTGTATATGTGCAGGAACCTATTTTAAATGGGAAATACGAGGAGTGCCTTCCATTTTTATCACCCTAATGATTTATCAAGGAAGTTGGTTTTAGAAGAGGGCTAAACACAATAGACTTTCTGGCTACAACTGTTACTAATTTTTTATTGGTTCAAATTCCATAGCAATTAAGACATTGAGCACCGAGTTTTGCTCTTACAGGGTCAGTTATTTCTGATCACCCCTGTTATAATCAACGTACAAGAGATGTTTAGATAGCAACTTGCTTCCATTACCCATGACCAGGAAAGCCATGTACTCTGAAAAGTAGTATGAAAAATCTTAAAATACATGTATTTTTACACTAAAAATAGCATAATTTGACCACCCTATATATTTAACACAAGGTACTGTGAACTCTTTCTTTCCTTTGCTTGTTGAAGGTCCTACGTAATACCGGGTCCGAGCAAAATACCGTTTTGTGGCGGAACGGAATTTGATAGCACTTTTTTATAGTTGCATCTCCTAGTTTTTGTGTTTTAATGGATCCGAATTAATGTCTGTGAGAACAGTTAGTTTAACACTACATAACAAACAACAAAAAGAATCAAAGGATGTAGAACGTTTCCATGGCAACGTATTTAATGATGTGGTGGGCCGGAACGATAGCTTACCTAATTTTTAACCAAACTTTCTGTATTTTTATCAAAGAACAAGGATACTGATTAAATTTTTAAAACACTGATATAAACAGTCCAACTATCCTAATATTAACATGCAAAATGAAAAAAAGCGACTCCCACATTTCACATGCACTGTGTTTAGTTTTCACAAACATTGGTCCATGATGTGAGGACGAATGTGGGTGGGACGGAATTTGGTCCGCATTATTACTATTTGTTATTGTATAAGTGTCCAAAACTTGGACAAATTTGTCTCTTGAAACTAACTTTAAAAATGAAATATACTACATTATTAAGTTTCATTAATACTGTATTTCCCAGTACAGGTATTATTACTTCAAACCAAAATCAGTTACCATGGTTACTGAATATATTTGAATGTTGAAAATTAATATGTTTAAAATTAGACACTTAATAATTTTTCTAATTTTTTTCTAGGCAACATTTTCTATGGCAGGATTCGCCTTATTAATGTTCACATTGCTCAGGTTAACATGAATGTACCTTTACCCTCTTGTCCCAACTGGGAATGGGAGGTGGAATCTTTCTAAGAACATACTGAGGGTCATACTTTTGCATTCCGCCCCTGGTTCTCCCTGGCCACTGTGCGCGTACCCCCCCACCCCCCAGAACTGGCCTTGGCCTTAACATTGGTATGGTCCAATCTCTCAACACCACCTCTGGAACACTTTCATTGTCATAAAATACATGGACCCATAATCCCCTGTACCCCAGTCATTTCTTGAGACACTGAAGAAGTTCCTGATGTTCCAGTCATATCTTGATCACATTGTGGGTCTATACACATCTCATCATAAAAAGAAAACGATTGGGTGCTCAACAGTAATGATACAAGTTTTTCAATCAGGTGTTCTAGATTTTTTTAATGATTTAGGGGCCAGGGTAAATACAGTTTCTTTCACTTAAAATCTGAGATAAGTTTGATACTTAAAAAATCTAACACTCTGATAACTGCAAATTCAGGCCCTCCATGTTTTATTCCTTCCCCACCATGTATTATTCCCGTCCCACCACAATTGCTCCTTGCCAACCACAAATGAGGACTCAAAACAATAAAAAACCATCTCAAATCAATATAATGTTATTAAAACTGTATTTTTTTGGTTTAGAAATATAGTTGCCCTAAACTATTATTTGATGGTCTGACAATGTTTTACTAACTTTAAATTTTTTTTTTGTTTGTTCGTGAACTAAAAAAACCCTCACAAAAATGTGCGGCGGAATTATTTTATGTGTTTTGCATTGTTTAATTTCTAGAAACCAAGTCACATCTTTGGTCTCAAAATATCTTACTCAAGTGTCCTCTTTAAATAATCAAAAACAATTTTGTTGTTACCTCGTACTATTATTTAATTATATCACTTTTTTCATTCCGTCCCACCACATCGAGAGGGCGCCATTTCATCTTAATTGTTTATATCTCACCAACGACGCTATTTTTTACCAACACAAGTTTTGATCCATGAACTTCAATATTTTACTCTAACTCAAACATGACTATTCATCATAAGAAAGCAATTTGAAACTTTCACCTTTGATGATGACTATTTTTGGCTCTGACCCTACCTTTTCTGAATCCATATTTATTTTGATCTAACTTTCTTTTAGAAAAGGAAACCAACAGTTACCCATGACAAGAAAAATTCTCACTTTTTTTGGTTGTTTCACCACTGGTTTTTCTGACCCCCCTGTATAACAAGGGGGGGGGTTGTACGTTAGCTTGTGTTTGGCAACATTGTAAATAGCTTTCCAAATGTATATTTTAATGGTCCTAGAATGTCTTGATTAAATGTATACTCTGTTAGAATGAAAAAAGGCACAATATTGTTTTTTTCCTACCATGTAATAGTTTTTTTATTAAGGACCAACTTGATGAAATGCAACCCTATGTTTACCGATGTGACACAACTAGAATTTAGAAATTCTGTCACAACAAGATCTATTTTTTTCACTCTGTATAATTTTACTCACCCTTTAATGATGCAGGGTGTTTCTTTGCAGAATTTGGCATCTTAGGTATCACAATGCTTTGAAAAAAGAATTATTTATCCTTTAACTGAAATACTTTTTTTCAGTACAAAGGTCAGAAATTTGGTGTATTTTCATTTTTAATGTGTAGTCTATGGGCTGCTCCTCCACCGAAACAAAACTGCTCCTCCACCGCTCCACCCCCTGACATACTTGGACAATTTTAAACTTAACTTCGCTACTATCCTTCAAATAAATGGGACTTGTTGCATTCAAGAAAGAACAAAATAGCTACAAAATGAAGGTCTAGTGGGCCAATTTGGTTTGTCATCACCATTCATTACTTCTGAAATTTGTAAACTTTTGCACATTAAATTTGTGGGCAAATGTATAGCTCCACCCATATTGATGACAGACCACTTATGATCGACCATCCAGAATTACGTTCCTAATTTATGAATTTTAAAAAAATTGCAATCTGATTAAAGACCTTCTCAGGTAATTACGAGCGAGATAGCATGAAACAATTTTTATTAGCTCCGAATATTTTGCGAAACCTTTTTTCCTCTCTTCGGAGCCTATAGATTCATTTACCCCTGCTCAGGTTATCGTCCACACGGAAGTGCTTCTACCATTAGCGAGTACGCCCAATAAAAAACGTTCATCACGGTAGAAGTTCCTTTTACTAGTACAACACGTAAATTGAATGGATGAAACAATCTTTTGAACACTGCCATTTTCCTTCCTTTTCTTCTGGTCGATTCCTTTAGTTGTAAAAAAGTAACTTATTTGAGTTATTTAGGATACAGCTATATCTCCTTCACTTTTAGCTATTTCTGTAATTTATACATACAAAAATTAATTTTTGTCTCATCCTGATCGAATCACTGATGTGTCTTTAATTTTAGGGCCCAATTTTCCCGGCTTTAACAAATGGCAAATTTTTGCTTTTTCCGCTTTGTAAATTTCCCAAATTGCAATTTTCCGCCTTTTTCTTCGCTATTTTTAGCCTTGAAGATGTATGCGACCTTCTAACTCCTACACAAAGCACAGTCACCTTGCAAAATCGCGATCCATGACCCGGCTAACTATGCATAATAATTCATGCTTACCGTATAAAGCTTTTACTAGGTTCGACTTACGCCGCGGCACTTGGTAAAAGAAAGGGCATAATTTCAATTGTTAATTACAAATTCGGTCTTTGACACCCTAGTAAACAACGTCCAGTGAGTCAGTTCATCACATCACCGTACACATGTATGGGCAGCCATACGGCATAACGTATTGTCCACACAAACGCGTTGCGAACATTTCTGTAACGCGTTGCACGAACGTATAAAACGCGTTGCGGCGTCGGCCATTAGAATGACAATTTCTGTTACGTATTTCAAAAATTAGACCCACAACGCGTTGCAAGGATCTAGCAACGCTTTTGGAAACTCACAACGCCGTTGCAAAAGCCTCACAACGCGTTGCGACCTTCACACGCGTTGCGACCTTCACACGCTTTGCGAAGCTTCCACAACGCTTTGCGAAGGTTCACAAGCGCAGCCATAAGGGTCATAACGTAATTCGGCAACGCGTGTGAGAGATAGCCACGCGTTTCGACATTTTTTGGCAAAACCGGTTGCCGACATTCGGGCAACGCGTTGCGACAGTTCAGCAATCAAATCAGTGCAATTCTGTGGAACGTATTTTCAAAAAATAGATCCACCGCGTTGCGGCAAGACGTTTATGCCCTTATGGCCTCACAAACAACGCGTTGCAATCCTTCACAAACGCGGTGCGAGCTCCAACAACGTTGTAAACTTCACAACGCGTTGTGAAGGCATAGGTCATAACGTATTGCCGCAACGTCGTTGCGAGGTTTGGCAAACGCGTTGTGAAGGTCGCACCGCGTTTGTGAGATTTATATTTGTTTGAAATAAGTCACAGAAATTCATGATTTTGATTGCAGACCGCAACGCGTTGCGCAATGTCGCAACGCTTTGCTTGCAGAATGGTCGGCACGCGTTGCCGTAATGTCGACACGCGTTGCCGAAATGTTCGCAACGCGTTGTGGCTTTCTTTTCTCACAAACGCGTTGCGGCAATACTTATACTCCTTATGGCTTGTGGACCGTAGCACCGCGTGTGAAGCTTGCAACGCGTGTGAAGCTCGCACTCGTTGTGAAGGTTATGGCCACGCGTTGCAAAGTCTCTATGCAACTCGTTTTGGTTCTATGTTTTTTTTGAAATAACGTCCACAGAAAATCTGATTTTGATTGGCCGACTTCGCAACGCGTTGCCGCAGTCGCAACGCGTTGCTACTTCGTCGCAACGCGTTGCAGCAATACGGTATGGCCTTTATGGCTTGCCATACACGTGGTTATTACGTCTGGAAAATACCTACGATCTATTTTTAGTAGCGTGCGACTGCGCAAAGCACATTCTGCAGCATTGCGTCATTGTTCCGAAGCAAAATGGAGTCGGGTCATCGTGATCGCAATGTATAAGCCGTCAAATAACTATCGCGTTGAATTGCAAGCTTGTATGCAATCGTCTTTGATAATACTTTCCGATGGTCCTAACATAATGCTAAAACCAGCTGCGATGGAGATTGATATGGGTCCATGGCAATGGTAAAACATTGCTCATTTTGTTATATTATTAATCCCATTGTTATATTTCTTAGTATTATTACATTAGGACAGTGAAGTAATTTACGTTTTTACATGTTTTTCTCTCTTCATCTCCAAATGCATTTTCCGCGTTACCTCACATTCCGCGAATTTTTCGCGGAATTCCCCTTTCCGCAAACGCGGAAAACTGTGGCTTTACAGTTAATAACTCAAATTTTACCAATACCGTAACCGCATGTTAAAGGTGATAATTTGGTATTCCACTTTTCCCAGTTTTTAGGCTATGTCCCATATCGCTTCACATTCAATGTGGTGGAAACAAACAGGGGTCCGGGAAAGCCCAGGGAATCCCGGTATCACACGTGAAACAAAGTGCCCAAAGAGAACGCTACTGCACTCGGCTATAACTATGGGCTTTCAGCATGTATGATGATTTGTTTTTGTGCCATTTTTTGCTATAGTTTTTCTCATTTCTCTACCACCGTGCCTGGATGTCACAAACCAGGCTTGACGCTGCCTTTACGCACACGCCAAGATATGCCGTCTTTGCGCGCAAGTACAATACCTTCGTTTTAAGCCAGCGCACGGTTTTAACTGTGCGACGTCAAACTCCTGCTCTGACGTCAACTGCATGGAGGAAGGCAAGTGAAAAAATAAGCATATATTTTTGCCAAATGCCCGGATGTCTGCTTTCCGATTGTAGCCATTCGCTTTATTGACCCGACTGTCGGGTCAATAGCCATACCGACCTCAAACTGTGCGAATTCCCCAAAAGTGCGATTGTGCAAAATAGCCGTATTGGCCATTGGGGGAAGACGGGTCACATGACCATACTTGACTGCTGCTGAAATCCTGCGAAGTATATTATTTCTGAAGTTTGTGTAGTTCTTAACAATATAATTTATAATCAAGCACTAAAAAAATATTAGACAAAAAAAGTCAACATCTGGGGTTTCCAGATGACCCCAATGGAAAACTTAAGCTTCACTTTTGTTGAGGCTTTTTGGGCTATCCTTGGTACTCTTTTGATGTTTACTCCATATCCCCAAAATTCCGCTTTTATATCTGGTAAATCGTGCAATTGATCAATTTTTGTATGATTATTTTTATATCTTTGCTGTCTTTCTGTATTTTGATATGCGAGTACTGAATAAATACGATGATGATGATGATTCTAGTTTGAACACACCATTTTAATATGAAATGGTACACAAAAATGCGAATCCATGTTATATTTCATCGCCATGCTGATTTTTTTTCCCTTCGGTAGCTTAGGGGTTTTTGACCTGCTGAATTCATTTTTGCTGGTTCTAATTGCGAGGACCTATCATTAATTGTGAGGCCACGTTAGAAAATGCTTAGCACTATTTGGCGATTTTCTCACTGTAAGACAAATTTGCCATATTTGGCGAATTCTCACTATTGGGGGAATTCGCCCATTTGAGGTTGGTACGCTACTGATAACTGTCAGAAGTCGTATAGACTGTCGTGTCAATAGCTATCAGAAGTCACTATTTACCCGGCAGTCGGGTCAATAGCCATTTCACAATATCGACCAGACTGTCGGATAAATAGCTGTCAGAGGACGTATAGATTATTCACCTGACAGTTGGCTAGATAGCTTTTTTGTGCATAAAGTGTTACTTTTTAATTTGGTATAATTATAATCTGTAATTAACCTTATCACATCACTGGGTAGGCAGATAGGACGTCCGAAGTGCAATAGAAAGCAATAAAAAAGTTTCTCCTGAAGACTCCCACCGGCAATACCAAGCAAGTGCCTTCCATTGCCGGTAAGCCAATTTCCCTGCAGCATAAAAATGGCAGAAAAAGCTTTTTAGCTTATCTAACTGGTAATAGGCAGCAATTCTTGTGGGGAAGACGTCACAAACTTGTGCAATAGAAAGCAATATTGTTTTCACAATCAACAAACTGTCTTCTGCGGGGAGAGTGGCCGAAAGTTAAAGTCCTGACTCAGAGATTTTTGAATATAACCTTTTTGTGTTTTAATTTAAAAAATAGGCAACTAGAACTGAAGAAGTCACCTCACCAAAATAGCTCAATTCCAAAGTTGGAGATGAATTGGCTTTTTTAGGGGGCCGACGGGCGCACCTTATTAGCTTGGCTTGGAAACCGTTACGGCGGTCGGTAAGTACGTAAGGGAAGCGGCCCGTAGCGATGGGGGTGGGTGTGTTTACTTTTTCCGTGTTTGCGAGCACCAAAGTACCCAACAAAAACGTCAATTTTCTCGCTATGTTCTATAGGTTTTCAGACCCAATTATGATACATATCAAAGAAATAACATAGTCGGACCCTCTGGTGCAAACATCTCCATAGACCCCTTCGTTTTCCGGAGATAAAACGTTAATCGCTCGCGCATTACTAATATAATATCTTTCGCATCGTGACCAGACTATACACTTTCCTTTCAGGACGCCGTAGGAAACTGTAGCCAATTGGGGCATTTTCCTACGTTACATCACATATATGTTACATGGCGTTGTTCCAAATATGGTGGAAATTATGAGTTGCTCGAGATTACCGATGACCGAAAAATTAATTTCTTTTGGCAGGATTTAATATTAATCAAGAAGAAGTTCTCGCATTTTTCCTTCAAAATTTAAGGCATTTTTTAAAAACCGTAATAATGGTAATCCTCCCGTACCACGCCATGTTGGGTCATGTCACTCGTGACCTCGAGTTGTCTTCCATCACCTTTGTGACCCAATTGAGGGCAGCTTACACGTTAGTTAGCAAGGTCCTATGTAGCTCAGCGGTCTAAGGTGCTTGACACACTTGCTTCCCCCCCCCCCACCCCCCCCCCCCCCCCCCCCCCCCCCCCCCCCCCCCCCCCCGTTGGTCCTGGTTCAAATCTGGTCACGAGAAGTTTGATTTTTCATTGTTGTTCTTTAGTTTTGTTCTTGTTTGAGCATGTTTGTTACCAGGAAAGATGTGCCGTTGATTTTGCCTTTTTTCTACCCGTTTCCCCCTTTTATTTCTTTTTTTTTTAACACCCTACCACTTAAATTGAATCACGAAGTTGGACTAAGTAGGCCAAATGAAAAATAATACTAATGAAACAAATTACCACGGAAACAAAGAATAAAGTTAAAACATATATAAAAGACAAATAAAAGTCAAAAGAATTAACATTGAACAATGAGTGAAAAAAAGAAAACGCTAAATTACAAATAAAAAGACAAGACAAATAACAGTAAGATTTTAAAAGAAAAACAATATTCAACTTAAAATGAATTAAAAATACTAAAGAGTATAAGCAAATTACAATTCATAACAAGTTATGAACAAAATTTAAAAAAATATACATGCAACTAAATGTAAATACACCAAAACAAAGTACTAAATAAACATGAACTAATAAAAATAAAAATCTTTAAAATAAATAAAAAATAAAATAAGTTTGATAAACTAATAATATTAAACAAAATTACATGGCAACAAAAGCAAATAATTTTAAATTAAATGAAATACAAATAAAATTCAAAAGAATTAACATTGAACATGAGTGAAAAATAGACAAACCAAAAAGACAAATAAAAAGAAAAGCACGGAAACCAATAAGAATTTAAAAGAAAACATATTAGATTAAATATTTAAAAAATACATAAATAAATAAGCAGTAATAACAACAAAAATTATTAAGGCCACTGGAATGATTTTTTTAGTTTCCGTTTGACTGCGAAAAAAGGAGGTCACTATGTCATTTATTCATTAATTTCACAGAAAAAAAAAATTTCAGATAAATGTTTACGTCATTGGTATAAGATGGTGTCTAAACCTAATTCCTATTGGCCCTCGTTTTAACCTCGCCGAATTTTTGTCACACCCATTTTTTAAATTTGCGACACTTTTTTCCTTCAATGATCAATCCTTTCAAACTTGACCCCACACAAAATAAATGTAACAGGTTTCTGAAAGGAAATTGACAGGATCCAAACAAAACCCTCGGAAACATTGTTCATGTTGTAAGGTTCTAATGCCACATTTATTTAATGGGCAAAAATGTCAACGGCAATTGACCCATGTTATAATTCAAAAAAATTATGTGTTACACCTATATCTGATTTGAGCATTTTCTTTGCAGCTAGACTTAGCACCTTTCCACAATATATAGTGGTATGGGGGTTATCATCACAAACTATTACTTTTTTAAAAAATTGACCAAAATAAAACATGCGTTTTTTGGTCGCAACTTCAATAGACTTCATAACCATCCTACCACAGGGTTTTCTTGGTCATCTGTCCAATATTAAGTGATGTTTCTCCTTAGAATAACTTCTTCAAACTTGTTGAAAGTTTAAAATGGTTTGCACAATTCACTGAATGAGCAAGAGAGCAATATGAGCCGTTCATTGACTCCAATATGTTTACGATAAAATACAAAATGTAAATTGCCCATCATAATTGTCAACCAACAAATTTAAACTTTTCTTCTGTCCATACACTGTACAGCTATATTAACAAGTTATATGTGTAAAGTTCCTACATTAGTCTGGACATCTTAAAAATTGTAATGTTTTTTTGTGTTATCTAAGGTAGGCACACTAATATCGGTATAGTCTGAATTTGACAAAGTAAATCCGTGGCGAGATTTAATAAGTTCAATCCCCAAATACAAGATACAATCATTTGGTATGATACAGTAGCTTTTGTATTTGGTTTTTAACTGATGAGGATTGCCTGCCTGATATTGCTCATAATAATAGCCTGTGATTACCTTTGTGCATGTGGATATTGGTTTTTGGTGACCAAATTCATCAAATGTATTGTCTAGTTTCTGCAATTAATTTGATTGCCATCAAGATGTTACATGAAGGAAAGAAATCATATAATGCATTTGCATCTGGTCTTATAGCTACACATAATTACATACTACCATGCTTCTCATGTCATACTGGATCTAGTTGTAAGTTGTCAGAGGACTGAAAGGATTCTTACTGTTATTATTAGTAGTTTAAATTAATGTAGCTATTGTCGTGGAGAACTGTATACTAGTAGGCCTATCATTGGCACGCATTATTATTTTAGTATTTTAACAAATATAAACATGAAAGATAATACTGTCAGCTCTATATATTGTCCAATTTGTTGAAAAACATTGATTTTAAAGAAAATATCAACATATTTGCAGTTTTCAAGCACTAAAATTACTTTCCGATAGAGATTGTACATAGCGCCCCGCTTCCCTCATGTCACCGCTTCTCCCCCCCCGACTTTGTCAATTGAATTGAATGCCATTCTTCCTATGTCAAGATACCTCAATGACACTTTCCATACTTAATAATTATGTTTCAGCTTTCATTTGATACCAAATTTACCTGCCTTATCTCTTAAACAATCAAAGATTCATTAAACAAACTAAACACCACATGAAAACTGTGACTCCACCACCCTTTTTGTGGGTGTCGAGTTCAAACGCATTGCCTTATCTAACATCAGACTTTATAACAGTTTGATACTTTTTAATTAATATTTCCTTCAAAAAACTCAATTTTTCAAGATGAATATTGTAAGCTCGATCGTAGAGTAGAGCAGGAGCGTTGGTAGGGAAATCTAAAATTTTTCATTATGAACCAATAAGTAAACTCCCCTCAGCCACAAAAGTATGTTAAAATGATCAGAAAGACATGCCTGATATTATGATAATCTGAAAGTTATGATTCTCAAAAATGAACTTTTAAACCAACATAATTGAAGTTTTGACAAAAATGATAATTCCATGGGTGGGCGGGTACCTGGAAACTAAATATGCCAATTCCATTGGCCTAATAACAAAGTAATAAAAAAAATAATATGTAAAAAACTAAAATGCACTAAATACACAAAACTACACGTTGATAACATATGAAAAGCAAGGAGGATTTTGTCGAGGAAAGATGTCAGCATGGTATTATCAAAAAACCTAGATTCAAATTCAAATAAAAACAGCAATATAATACCAATGAAACTTGCACATAAAACGAAAACGTTATTGAGTATTAAAGTTTAAAAGAATTAGAAATAACAAAATATGGGAATACGAACAAAAATTAATAAACATAACATGAAGCATTTAAAATGAAGCAAAATATGGATCAAATATTAAAACTAACGTAATACCAATTAATTGACGAAATAAAACCCTAATATTAAAAATGAAAAAAAAAGACAAATACAATTAAAAAGAAAAATGTTTTTAAACAATTATAAAAATAAAAAATAGAATGTGACAAATAGTACCCAATAAAATAGCATTTAAACAAATATTATAAAAGATGAAAATGACAAAAACAAATATATCACCACTCAATTTGTTCCAAAAATCATTAAAAATATTTTTTTTTTTCGTTATTTTTTTTCAATTTTCAATTTGTGAAATGAGAACCTAATTGGATGGGTTGTGTTTGGATCGGGGTGATTGGCAAACACCCCTTGTATATGTTGACCCTTGTGGTTTGTTGGAAAGAGAACCCCGTGAGTGTTGGAAATGAACTTCGGAAGGTGAGAAGGAAATCTGGTAGAGTTTCATGTAATGTCAAATGAGGTATTGCCATTTATATCCATCAAGCGACTTCTCTTCTTCCAAATATCATAGATATCGTCATGACTGAATCAATTGTAATACCAAAAAAGGAACCCTGGTTAGTTGGTATTGTAATACTTTCAAAGTCATTTAAATGCTTTTCAACAGGATTTTTTTGAATTTTTCATTTGGTTCAGGCAATCAATAGCTGCACTCATTTAAAAAAGGCCCTCAGATTTGCCTTTGTACAAATTCTATTGATTTGATAATTGAAGCGCAAATTTCATGTGGGATACCTAATGTGTGTTTTACACATCTGGTGGATAATTGTAATAAATGCCCAATGAATATAACACAGGGCAGTTATTATGTTGGGATTATGCTACAACAAGTGCAATTATATTTTGACTGTTTAGAATTCTTCAAGGTTTGCAATGAACGTCTTTTTTAACTATTAAATCAGGCCAAACCAAAAAAGATATGAAAATACACACCAAGACCAGGTTTCAATTTAAGTGATACACATAGTTGGCTAAAGGTCAAAGGTCAGACTTTTTTGTAACAATGTTCTTTCATGGGGATAAAATATTAATACTTTTTGTGTCAATGTGGTTGAATAAATGCAAAAACCAAGAAAGTTCTTTGCCATCTCGTTTTTCTGGATCCTGGTTTGTGAATTACACTGTTAACAATGTTAACTCATCTCTATGGTTTACTGTACTAAATTTGTACACTGGCGGAAATTTCGGGAGCCTTAAAAAGGAGGCCATAACTTGAAAATGACAACCCAACAGCCCATGAATCTCGGGATGTTTGACATGGGTGATTAAGAAGTGTTTATTTGTTAATATAAAGTATATAATAATATTCTAAAAAGATTACAACTATTTTTAATATTTTTTGATTCATCGGGGAACAAATCATTTGACTCACACTGATATGGTTCTACATGCCCCACAGGATGACATTAAAAACAATCAGTCAAGGGTGGCACTGGGGGCCACTGGGAGCCACCAGATACGTCAAATCAAGAAACATTTTTGTTTCTTTAACTGAACCATATACATAAATAAAGAGTAGTAAGTGTAAACATTTTTAAAAAAAAAAACTGCTGCGTCAAGGAATCAAGAAAGAGTGTGAATTTAGTACCCAGTAACATGATACTTACAAAATTCCACACATGCCCAAAGACAGTATCCTCGATGTGGAACTTTTGCTGAAGCACAAAACTCCCAATTCTTGCTTCTTTTGCTTCTGATGAGACCATAAGATATTCCTCTGCTACATTTCTTTATATTACCATTAAAGTGAGGGCCAGTGAATATTTTGAATAGCAAAACTTAACTAAAAAAATTGTTGTCGAACCCATTGTGCACATTTCATGATGCATACAATGTTTTTGAAATTGTAAAAAATTTTGTACAAACCCTATATGACCGAAAGCACAATAATGGTACCACAAAATTAAGCAATTTTTTCTTATTCCCACAATGTTTACTAAATTACTGAATTCCCAATTTTGGACTGTGTTAATATGTTTAATATAACCTGTATACATATATTGAAGATAATTTGAATGGTTCTCAAACACTTTGACAATATTTTCATACATTACCTTTTATAATTTCCGTCAATTGACGGAAAAAATCTCCTACCATTCAAAATGACATTTTCCTAAAATGTTCTCAACATATTTATAAAGGAATTCAATTATTGTTGATTTTAAACATATCATGGTTTTATTACATATCATATTGGGTCCATGATATTACATACTTTTTTCTTGGGGCAAAAAGTCATACCATTGTTTTTTCTGGAGGTCGACAAACAGACAGTGCTAATGTTACTGTCATCCGTCATGTATGCCCACGTAACAATCAGCAATATTATTAGCACTTGGGAATACTTCAATAAGTTATCAGTTGTTTTCTGTAAAGGACAATCAATTTGGATAACGAAACAAAATAAAAATATGAAAAAATCATCGTTAAATAAGAAAATAACTTAATTTTGGGGACTACGAATTAAGTTATATAAGATGCTGAAGTGTACTCACCTTGAGAACTGGTGAGTGTAACGCAAACCTTAGATTGTAACACAAAATTTGTTAGCAAAAAATACAATATAGTTCAATACTTGGTTTCACTTGTAGTTGTTGCACCCCTTGGCCGCAGTGTTAGTAGGAGGGTCTCTATCAAGAAACAGGGGGGGGAAAAACCATTTTTGGCAAAATCAAGGGCCATCAAGGTCAGTAATTGTCAAAGGGTGATGTCGACGAGGACCAATGACTTATGTTTACCAGAAACCAGGTGATAGATGCTCTATGGCCAAGGTCAGGACAAAACCACTCTGTAAAAACATAATATGATTTTGTCACACATAGAGCATGTTACTTTAAATTTAGAAGACATTTTCCCTGACATGTTCTTTGTATGAATTAAAAATGATTTAAATTTTCCTTTGAATCAATTCATTTTATGGGCAGTGTTTCATATTTGTGTTATGTGGGTATATGTGTGTGGGTATGTGGGGGGTGCTGTTGAGGTGTGTTGTGTTGTTGGTTTGTAGTTATTGTTGTATGTGTGTGTGTGTGTGTTTGTGTGGAATGAATTAAAGGTGATTTTGCAATTCCCTAAATGTGTGACCATTTGGAAAATCCCCAATGCCAAATCGAGCAGATCGTGTATGATCCCCCCCCCCAACCATAAGAAAGCCAAAATTTGAAAATACCGAAGGGGCAACGTTGACAGGAGATCCAATGTGCAGACAAAATTTGTTAATCATTTTTACGGCTCCGGGATTAATACTTTTTCATGAATATGGGGTGACAGGTGGGAAAGTAGGCCTCTCCTAAATGGTTGATGTGGTGGGAGTGGTTGGGGGTGGTTGGAGGTGGAGGTGGTAGCTTAACAGGAAGGGGAATCCGGGGGTTTTCAGGTCAGTTCAAAGTTAAAGGAAAAACAGGGTTTAGGTGGTATATTCCGGATATGGCATCTCAGTGACCTATCAGAGCATATTTTCACAAATATCACCAACTAAGAAGCATGTGGCAAAAAGTACTTCAGTCATATTTAGCTGGAGTATCATAGTAGCTATAATGCAATGGTTTTTTTTGTGGGGCTGCCAGCTCCAGCTGGCAGTAATACTACGCAATCCGTTGTGCGTGTGTTTGTGGGTGTGTCACTCCTAAATTGTTGTTTTTTTTTAAATTGACCTCAATTGGAAAAGTTTGAAGTTCACTTGGAACAAAACTTCTGTCATAGATGCACCATGGGATCCCTCATGTTGATGAGATCAAAGGTCCTGATACCAAGTTCAAAGGTCATGTGAGAACAAGTTGAAAAATAGGATAAAAATGTAAAATTGACCCAATTGAAAAGTTGAAGTCAATTGAAACCAGAATTGGGCCAGATGCACAATGGGAGCCCTTCATGTTGATGAGGTCAAAAGTCATGTACCAAGGTTCAAAGGTCTGTGAGGTAATGAAAAATAGGACAAAAATGTAAAAATTGACCTCAATTGAAAAGGAAGTTCAATTGGAACACACACTTTGGCATATGTGCACCATGGATGATTGGGTCCCTCATATGTTGATGAGGTCAAATTCTTTAATATAGGAGCGTGAGAAAGCCGTCAACCGCCCCACAAATTCTAGTTTTTTAATGCAACAAAACTTCTAAAATAGTGCAAAGCTGGTAGAGGTATAACATTAAAGCTCTCAAAGTTCTTTGTTTTCAAACCACATTCCAGATGACTTTTTTTTGGGGAGGGGGCTAGGTCAATATGCTGTGTGTGATAAATCCAGCGTATGAAAAGTGACCCTTCTGTATCATGCTCGGTAATTAAAATGGTAATGTCTATACAAATGCAATTTAGCTTCAAACATAGACTCAGGTTAAAAACTCTGGACCATTCTACCATATACAGGGTGAGCAAAAAATTGACCCTGATTGAATCCGCCATTTTGAATTTTTTAATAATATAGATGATTAATATAGTGGTATCTGCGGAAAGCCTTATTTCATTATCTTAATTTGCCTGCAAAAATTCATTCAATCGGTTAAGTATAGGCGAGATACAGTCTTTCGAATCAAGATTCTGGAGTGCAATAAACCGACTGATTTCTTTCTGGACAATGATTTCCTTCGCTGAAACGGCTCGTTCATTTCAATGTGAATCCACGGACAGAGCAGAAAACCGAATACTTGATTCAAACGACTGTAAGCTCGCGCTATACCTAACCGTGTGAATGATCTTTGTAGTAAATTAAGATAATTGGAACCCAGCTTTCAGAGATACCAAATATTTGATATATGACTTGAAAATGCAAAATGGCGGACACAATAGGGTCAAGTTTTTTTGACTCGCCCTGTATCAGGTCATAGAGGATGGAGGTTTTAAATTAAAAATAATGCATTTTTACATTTAGGTTTTGGATCTACCTACTGGAAACAAAACTTGTTTTTGGTTTGGCCTTAAAATACACAAAATGCCAATGGATATAGGCCTATTTCCTAACATCATTTTCGAAAAAAAAACTACCTACCTGGCAATCATGCAAAAAAGGAGGTTGGATTATTTTTCGTGTTAGTCTAGGTGTCAAAATTAACTGTTAACTGTTAAGTAACAGTTAAGGGACGTTAGGATATGGAAATGATTATCACTTAGCATGCCATGCCACTTATTGCTTGTGTCCTATTAATAAGTGGTTTCATCTCAAAATCTCATTGCACAACTCAACAACCATACCACTGAGTAAGTCACAGCATCCTTGATTCTCTCGTTTTTTTTGCTATGTTACCTCCGTCAATATTGCAAGAACAGAGCATTTTTCAAATCTCGCCGGAACAAACAGCCCAGTCGAGATAGCTCTTCAACATCATCACTATATCATGGCTGGTGGTCAGTCGTGTAACGGAGTGCGAAATTGAATAAGATATGTTACTTTTTTTATAATCTGGTACCTAAATCATTCGTCAAAATATACAAGTAAGTACCAGAGAACAGAAGGGCTGCAGTCTATGGGACACGAAACATGAGCGTGTGTGTAGAATAGAAATCACTGAATTGTGCATTGGTCGTAATTCACGATTAGATATCAGGCATGGATACACATACTGTATAGATTACGCGTGCACAAAGTTGTCGCAGTGGGTACAGGGCCAGGGCTCGCGATAGCTTGTTTAGCAGAGCCCCCCCCAAAAAGGTGTGCTACACATTTTCTGCCATTTGCTCACTGCAATTTTAAGATTGTGTAACACTTTTTCCCCATACGTTTGCAATATCTCAATATGATCAAAGCTAAGAAGCTGGTGCAAAAATAAAGGGATACACAAGAAAAATCCCTAGTGCGAGCGCTGCTGTGCTACCAATGTCGATCGTCGTATTACGCCAAGTTACTAATTCATTTGATGGAGTTATTAATCGTGACGAATTTGAATGATGAAGGCCCTGCCTAAAGTTAGTATTCTTTTGATGGCAATGGTGCTAATGTTATGATATATTGGGCCATACTTATAGCAGATACCAAAATATGGCAGTTTTCAGTGTGCTACTATAGATAATTGGGTAAAAGTTACACAAGGGCAAGGGAGTTGCTAATGTTACCATTCATTTGATGTATCCGTCCTTGACAGTCACATTAGCAGGATTTATGTTGTGTCTTACAGAATTGATAATATATTACATTATGATTTTACCATGGTAAAACATTGCTGCTAGTTGTAGTATTACAAGCCATAGTAGACCAATCTGCAATACTTGTTCTAATTGTAAAAAAATGTTACACATTTTCCTATATACTCCATGGTATTCTCAAACTAATATCGTATCGTGGAAAAATTGAAACGGAAAAAGTTAATTTTTTTCACGTTAAATTGAAAGTAGGGGTGACTATGGAAAAGTTAAACTAGTTAACATAACACAATTATTTATCCCCACTTGGGTAGGTTTCTGGTCCCATTCTTGTGCTTGCTGTCATATGCTAATAGTGTCACTGTATATATTTGAAAGGAATATTGCTTTATGTTATAAATGCATTTTAAATGTTTTAGAGCCTATTTACTTATTTAACTTGATCTGACGTAGATGTTGTTTGAATTGGAAAATATGTGATGCATGTTGTTATGACGTCTCGTGGACGCCGAAGGTCAGAAACTACCTTTCAAAACACAAATAAATGAGCCTTGTGCACAAGTGATTGAAATTTACATTTGATTGGTAATTGCGTCAAGAATTTGGTATGTCCAAAGAACAATTATCTATACAATTCAAAAATTACCCTTAACACTTCTAATCTTACTCCGAGTTCATTTGTCTCCAACTAAAAGTCACGTTGCAGTTCAATGTAGATAGTCCTCACAGCATGCAAAATGACAGCATGCAAAGTACGCTTATAATCCTCGGGTAATATTCCATTGAATCTTCTCAGTCCTGAAGGTAACTTGTGTCCAGCAGTTCAAGACGACGGGGTTTCCCTCGACGACGCTTAAGTTCCACAATAATAAAATCCAGGTAATAAACCACCATCAGTCTGTCGCCTGTCCCTCATATAGACCACAACATTGGAATCCCTTTTTGATTCCGAAAACTGACGCTCTTTGGCTTAAAAGACCGAAGCAGACAATTAGCTATCAAGCTCGGCGGCATCCAAAATATTAAATCCTGGCACTAGATGTGAAACTCAAATCTAACCTTATTGTAGAGTAAAAATAGCTATAATCATTACTGTATAGCTCAAGAGCTCTAGTTTAACTCCGATTACAACTGCTGGCCCAGGTCCTCAGCCACAAGTACTATTTAACTTCTCAGACTTAGGATTTCCCTTTCTCAAAATATCATACATCATCATCATGCATAAAACATACCTGAATTTCCCCACATCACTTTCCATAGATAACTTTGTGGAGGAAATCCATGATCTACAATGTTTGACTCAAAAGCATTAAACAAGTTGAGTCCAGTTTCCTAAGTTTGGCATTCTTGGGGAATTCCCGCTTCCCCCTATTGTGCAATCTAAACAGGTGCACTTTGCATAAACAACTTGGGAATCCCCTTTTCTCTCTTTCTATTAGTAAACAAAGTACTTTTTCCAGGAGAAATCTTTTCTCAAATAAAATTGAGAAAAGAATATTTTTAAAAAGTTTAATCAGAAAATGGAGGCACTATATAACATCCTCCACCTTAAAAAGAAAATTTGAATGAAATGAAAATTTTGCAAATCGGGCTTATACCTTTCAACCATTTTTGGGGTTAATTTACATTACAGTTTAACAGTGTAAAATTTTACACCTTTTAGAATGTTCTTGCATTGCTCCTTCAGTATGTATTACATAAATTGTAATACTAATTTATGAAACAAAATTTAGGCAGCCTCTGGACAAGGCATCTGCAAGACATTATCCTTTTCCTTTGATATGTCTATGTCCAGAGTGTATTCTTGTAGAATTAAACTCCACCTGACAAGTCTTTGATTACTGTTTTTCATCTTGTGGATGAAAGTAACGGATTGTGATCCGTGTACACTAGAACTGGGTTGCACTGTTGTAATCAAGTACACTTCAAAATTTGCAATGTCATAAGCAAGCAAGACATTCTTTCTCAATGGTTGAGTTAGTTTCTGATGTTTGTAAAACTTAGAGTAATAACATCCAGGATGATCTACATCCTTTTCATCTGCTTGCATGAGAACTCCACCACAAGCCTAATCACTGGTATCAACTGCCAACTTGAATTGTTTCTGAAAGTCTGGCGGCAATCAAAACTGGCGCATCATCAAAATAGATTTGATTTCTCAAATGCTTTTTGGCATTTGCTCTGACCACACAAATTTTGGCATTTTCTTCAGAAGGGTGATCAGCGGACCGCAATTTCTGAGAAATTTGGACAGTATTTTCTGTATACCCGAACCAGACCTAAGAATCTCAT
Organism: Ophioderma brevispina; assembly: GCA_023653785.1. Classification (NCBI taxonomy): domain Eukaryota; kingdom Metazoa; phylum Echinodermata; class Ophiuroidea; order Amphilepidida; family Ophiodermatidae; genus Ophioderma; species Ophioderma brevispina. The sequence goes on along the minus strand of JAMKCH010020442.1, from coordinate 24,626 downwards.
GAGATCTCTCTTGCTCTGTGGCGTGGGGAATTTCTCGAATTGCTTAACTTTTGCAGTGATCTGCCTCTAATTTGCCCCTTGTCCCTACAATATGCCCGCTAATTTGTACATTTCCATGGCAAAATTCACTTTTCACCAGATTCACAGTCAAACTGCTTGAGATAATTTCCCCAAACAATTATGGATCTGTTTCTGTGTTCTTCCATGTCTCACTGTACACCAGGAGACATCCACATAGGCTTCACAATTTTTCTATGTCTCCACTAACTCTGTTCACTAATCTCTGAAATGTTGCGGCAGAATTTTTGAGACCAAATGCCATTCTTTTGTATTGGTATCGGCCATCGGGCATACAAAAGGCGAAATTTCTTGTGGCACGGTCAGTGAGGGGTACTTGCCAATACCCCTTTCACACATCAAATTTGCTAACAAATTGGAATTTCCAACTCTATCTATGCATCATCAATCCGTGGGATCGGATATGAGTCGTTTTGGAACAAGGTTGCTTTTCGAAAATCGTGACAAATCGAAATGAACCATCAGGTTTGGGAACCAAAATACATGGGGAATTCCATTCACTATTGCTTTGTTCTGACATTTCGATTGTCTAACAGGTATTTCACCTCATTTCTGATATGTTGCAAATTGATTGGAGTCACCCTATAAGGATGTTGTTACAGGCTCCGAGTCCCCAAAAATCAATGTCAGGGTTATGACATGTGTGTCACTGGGTACATCAGGAACTAGGTTTTCCCACTTCTGAATTAATTCTTTCAGTTCACCTTGTTGACCTTTGTGGAGGTAGACCAGTTTCTTGTCTAAATTGGCGAGTATGTCAGAATTTTGCAAATTGACACCATAGTCAATTTTCTGTGTTTTACAGTGCTGTGCTGTCTTGTTCAGGGACTGACTCTGTATGTCATCATTTACCACGGATACAAAATGCAGGCCTTAATAGTATCAATTCTTTCATTATACTCTTTGAGCATATTTATGTTGACATTAAATTGTCGACTTTTAAGTTCTTACCTGGTGTTTTTATCACATAGTCAAGTCTCCCACTTTGTCTCAATCTCATATGGTCCAGAATTATTTGGCCTGCAAAGGATGCCCTGTCTTGGAAAAAAGTGCAAAACTTTGTCCACCTGGTCTGAATACTCTGTTCCTGGCATCTTGTCATACCAGTTTTCATTTTTGCCGGCTCTGTTGATATTCTGTTTGGCACTTTCTGTGGCTCTTTGGAGCATGTGCCTGAATTGAGACATATAGTCTAACAAATTCACATCAGGATTTTCACATAACCTCTTTTCTTCAGTAGTTTCAATTGTCCCCGTACTTTGTGACAAACACACCAAATCAAATTGACTGAATCCTAATGACTCCTGGTACAGCCTCCCTGGTAGCAAATAACAGGAGATGAACTCCCTCATCCCAATCCCTCTCAAATTTCAACAATATGGTTTTGATCATTGTTTTTCATTGTTTGGTGGTACCTTTCTAGGGCCCCCTACTAGGATTCTGGGTGGTAGCTGAAGAACTGTACTGGGAAATTCCCCAACTGGTCCATGACTTGTTGGGAACCAAACCGGAACATGAATTTTATCCTGACTCTGACTCTGTAATAACAACACCACAACATGGTAGTACAATATTCTTGTTGTTTTATTTCAGGTAGCCAGGCAAAGGTCCATCTTGGTTGAGACCCGTCTAGTACTGCACTGGGTTATTGTGAATATAGCTATAGGGAGATGGGCTGATGATGTGCTATTGCCTAGGTGGCTAGGTGGCCAAAAGATGCTTGCTTTCAGTTTTGTTGTTGTCGGGCCAGAGGTCATGGACGAGTAAGCTTGGCCAGGGGTTGGCCTATACGTTTGCTGTGGAGGACATAAATGCAAGCAGCATCTTATGACAACGCCCCTTTTTATTAAAAGGTAGAGTTCTTTCTTCAAAGAGTTCAATGTTGAAGTAATTGCCACTAATCAAACTGATATTCTACTATAAGGTGATTTTTTTGCATTTCATTCTCAGTCAATTTATTATGAATAAAGTTGTTTTTACAAAACACCATGGTACACTGTTTAGATAGGTTCACCAAAATACCTTGAGGCATTAGTACGTTATATTTTATCAAACACCTGTTAAACTTTAAACATGTGGGTTGACGAGTGCCCTGACAACTTAAAAACAATAACAATGTCTGGTCACACTTGTATACAGTAACAGTCATCTCATGGTCATTTCAAGAATATTGTAAATTTATTATGCCGCTATTAATGCTAACTATATCTATTTAAAACTGGTAATCTAACTCTATATACTACTGAGCTCAACACAAGTTTCCCACTGTGATTTATTTCTTCTTCATAAATTTGTATTAAAACAAAGTTTTAAACAAGTTTCAAACTGCTTTCTTCCTCCCTTTCTTACATAAAATATTTTAGTATTTAATAAATTTAATTAATGTTTGTGTTAAATATATTTTTTTTATTTTTTTTATTTTTTTTATTTGTATGTTTAAACATGAATACTTTAATTAGTTTTGAGATTGATATCGATCAGGCTTTTTTTACTGAGTCTACCTGAACGTGTGCGATAGGGTTGTGGTGCTGTTTGCTGTTGAACAGCATCTTTATGCTCAGGTTGGGTTTTGGTTTGAACTGATGGTCATTCATCCAGAATTGGGGAAATTTCCCGAGTCAAATGCAAATGTTGGCGATTTCTTATGTATCTTGTACCGTTCACCCAACTACATAAGACTGTGGTGCATCTTGTCTTGGTTGATGACCACACCTTTTTTCCAGATTTTTCCAACTTGCATGCGAATTGTATCACCTGTTTGCAACTGACTCAGAGGTTTGGTGCCTATGTCATAGTAAGATTTCTGTGTATTTTGGTTTTGTTCCAGTTTCTTTTTTACATTCTTGACAACTCTAGGTTTGAGTAACTTTGGGTTTGTTGGTAGTGTAGTTCTTGTGCGACAATTCATGAGTAGCTGGACTCAAGTGGGGAGGCATTGAGACCTGGTAGAGGCGTATTACGATAGTCTAGAAGAGCTAAGTAGGGATCTTGCTGGTTTTTTCTTTTGCTTTTTTTTTTTTTCAAGATTGATTTTGTACCCTACTGTTTTCGACTTAGAATTCCTCTGGGTATTTGGCGAATTTTGAGTTTTGTGGCCGGCATTGTAGTCTTAACTGAACTCTGCAAATTCATTGATGAATATGCATAGCATTGTCTTGAAATTACTATTGAGGGAATGTCCATGACGGCTAAAGTGTTCTTTGCAGTAACCTATCACTGTACTACGATTGGTGTTAGGTAAGGCATTGATCTCAAAATAACTAGAGTAATATGAACAATGAGAAGGATAGGATTCCCATCTAAATTCAAACAAATCAGTCCTACTTTGTCCCCATACCTTCTAGAAGGTTTTCAGGTTTTGTCCTGTGTTGACGGGCAGTTGGGGTTTGTATGTGTTGCATACATCACACTTAGCAACTACGTCAGCCTCAGGTGGGCTTCATTGATGGCCAAAAACTAACCTCACATGCCAAGTTTCTGATTTTTCTCTATGCCTTGATGACTATGCTCATGAAATCGCCTAACCCATTTCTGTTGGTAAGCTTTTGGGAATCAATACCGATAATCTTTGAATATCAGACCTTGCTCCAAAGTAAGTTCATCGCGATAATCCCAAAATTCGTCTACATTAGGACTAACCAAACCTGGTTTCTCATGTGTGGACAACCTTTCTCTGCATACCGTTTTCGCTTGCTCAATATCAATCCTTGTTTGTTTCTTGAGCAATTTCTTCTATTGCTGTCTGAAAATAGGAGTAAAGTTAACCATGCACACAGTGATTTCAAAATCATCATAATCCTCAGTTTTGGCAAGTTAGTTTCTACTGAGTGCATCAGCTACATGTAGTAGAGATGGGGGATGTTTGTTGGTGCAAAATCTTTGCCCTGTGCATATGTGACGGTGATATCATAGCATTGTAATTTTAATCTTTTGCGTCGAGGATGCTGCGCAGAGGCTTCCTAAAAATCAATTCACGTGGTTTGTGATCCTGGATCACTTGACACGTCATACCAAAAAAAAAAAATGTATGTGGAAACGCTCACAGCCAAATAACAATTGCCGATTAGCTCCTTTTCGATTCTGAGCATACCTGGTTGCGCTGAGTGAAACGCTTGGATGCATAAGCTAATGGTTGGTTGTTTTGTGTATTACAGCTCCCCACGCCAGCGATGCATCTACCACAATTGTGGACTGGTTCATGATATCATAAAAACTCAAAAACCAGGGTAGTAGTGACACCACTGTTTTAGTTGTAAAAAACACTTTTCATGCTCCTCTAGCCAATGAAATTCTACCTCCTTTTCAAGTAACTTTCTAAGTGGCAGCTGCTGTGAGGTAGACAGATTTTCTACGAATTTGCCTAAATAGGTGATTAAACCTAAACCATTCCTGCAATGCTTTCTTGTCTTTAGGCGTTGCATTTTTCACTAGGGCCTCAACTTTCTTTGGATCAGGTTTCAAACCTTCAGTTGTAAGGACATGACCCATATATTTGACTTCTGTTGTTCTTGAAATTACATTTCTTTCTATTCAATTTGATGTTTTATCACGCACCGTTTAAAGGAATTTTTCTAGGCGCTGGTCGTGCTCTTGTTTGGTTGAACCCCACACCAGAATGTCATCCATAATGAATTCCACGCCCTATTAATCATCAAAATGTTGAGTCAATATCGTGAAACCTTATGGTGCCGTGGATATCCCACACATACGCAAGTATGCATATCTGCCTGCACAAGTGTCTTGAAGCTACACAATTTAGAACGTGCTTCATCTAAGGGCAATGCCAGTAGCCCACAAATTGGCATCTAAAGCTGTGTAAAACTTTGCACCTGCCAATTTGTGTCTGTAATTTCCTCTAACGTGCGCATTGGGAAATGTGATCTTTCCAAGGCATGCATAAGCGTCATTGGATCCAGACAGATTCTAACTTGGTCTTTGTCCTTTTTGAGAACTGTGGTCATACTATTTACCCACGGACTGGGATCAGTACTTTTTGAAGACTCCTAAAACTTTTCCATCCTATCGAGTTCAGTCCGACCTTATCACGAAGTGCACAGGGACAGCCTTGGGGAATGCACTACAGGGACACTATTCTTTTTTTAGTTTGAGGTGGACATTTTCATTCAATTCACCCTAAACCTCAAAAAGATCCTCCATAGTTGTCCTCAATATTTGAATTGTGCCTACTGTACTTGTTTTTCCACTAATTCTATCTTTTTGATAAGATTCAGTCTATTGCAGGCGGCTAACCCTAGGCACTTGAGTAAAATTTCCATTTACTACTATGAACTCTAGATTATAGTAGTTTGCTTTGTATTCAACAACCATTTCACACTGACCTATTGGTTGAATACTATGACCTGACCATGAGACAAGACTTCTGTTTTGTTTTCTTTTTGAGTCGTGTGCCATTTAAGACCTAAGCTCTTGAATGTACTATATGTGAGAATATACATTCGGCACCTGTATCAAGTTTGAACTTCAAATTTTGCATTTCTGAGTGGTGAACCTACTTTACAGTACAACCAGGCATCACGCTGGATGTGTTGCTTCTCCAACAAAGAAAGAATGTTCCGGCTCAGAATCTGAATCGGTGAAATCACTATTTCTTGGGCTGTCCAAAGACCAAGTTGTGCAAATTACTGTTCATGTTCATAGGCATTCTTTGTCTTTTTTCGAGTACGCGATTTGGCATCACCTCCTCTGCTGTCGTCAGGCTTTGCACGCTGTCTCACGATTGCTTAAGCACTTGTAGCTGAAGTGGTATGCTTCCAACAGGCATTACAAGTTTTTTACATACGCTGGGCATTTCCTGGGGGATGGTGACGTCCACGTTACGACATGGGTTCTCGAGCATGCGCTGAACACCTTCAAATTTCTGTTGCACAGATGTCAATGCACCTAAATGAGACTGCGACTGTTCCGCTGCATGGCAAATGTCAATGGCTGTTGGCAAATCCAAACTCGGCTCGCGGAAGCAGTGTGGTCTAACCTGTTCGTCTGCTATATTCCCTACCACCACTAGGTACCATTAATCAAGTCATCCTTCAGTGTTCCAAAACCACACGTTTTGCTGTTCGTCCTCAATTGTGAGGAATTTTTGCAAAAGTCTCTGATGGGCTTCTGACACGGGGGTTTACGTTAAATTTATGTCGATCAAAATTCTTTTTGGCACGAGTGTTTATCACATAGCGTAAAAGCACCTCTGGATCATCCTGTCGTCTGTTCAAAAATTGAATGAGTGTAATGACCAAGAATCTGCTACCGCACATGCAATAATGTGCTGGCCTGGATCTTCTTGGCTTGGTTTTGTAAACCAATGGCTACTGGATACAAGGAAAAATTTCCCTTCAATTACGTGGCATGTTATCCAACACGGTAATATATGTTGAAATTTGCGGAGGTTCAGTCCTTGATGCCGCTTACTGTGGTGGTGCTGGTCGGGCTCTGATCAGGCATGATGCGCGGTTATTAACAGAAAATTCCCTTACGCTGACACCAATCATTATTATTATGTCCTGACTCTGTAATAACACACACCGACACAGTATACACTTTTTGTATGCTTTTTGTCTCGGCTGAACTTTGTTCGGCAGGACTTAGTAATCACTTTTCTGTCTTCTGTCTGTCGTCTGTCATGCTGTCTGTCTGCCTGACGTCCGTGTTCACGGGGTTGTGTAGATTATCTGGAGTTCCGTAAGGCTATGATGATGTAACTTGGTGGAAAGAAGGGGTACAAGAGTTCTCGACCTGATAGATTGGGCGTAAAATATGCTAATTAAAGTATCTAATTTGTAATTAACGAAAATTTCCCGCAAGCTTGTGTACAAGTTTCTGGAGTTCCGTAAGGCGTATGATGATGTAACTTGGTGGAAGGGAGACGGGCTGGAGAGTTCTCGAAACTGATTAGATTCGGGCGGTTATTTCGGGCAAATTAAATATGCAAATGAGCAATAATATGAAAAAAACAGCGTACTTGCTATAATTGAAAGGACATTGGATCGGAACATTCCTTCACTGCATGAAAAGCCTATCATTAGTGGCGCATCTTTTTTCCAATTTGAGCGTGTGTGATACAACGCGGCTTAGGTATGCAAATGAGCTAATTAAATATGAGTAATTAATGTATCTCTGAAAACCGTACATCGGATAGGCAAAATTCCTTCGCTGCATGAAAGAATACTCTGGAGCCATCTTGGGGTGAATCATAATTGGGTCAAAGTGATGTGGGCCGATATTAAAGGGGCATTTTTTGATCATTGATCTAATAAATATGCATAATGCTGTATCACTGAAATGGTACCTTGGATATGCAATTCCTTTGCTACAGGAGACTTCTATGCCGTACATCTTTTGTATGATACAAGCGGTCAAAGTGCAAGTGGATCAAGTAAAGGGGCATTGTTTGATGCAATTGATCTAATTCACTATAGCGTAATTGCTGTATCGCATAATGGTACAATTGGATATGCAAAAAATTCCTTCGCTACATTGAGACTTACTATATGGTAACATCTTTTGTGTGAATAATAAGTGTGGTAAACTGCATGTGGGCCACTTAAAGGGGCATTCTTGATTATTTTAAAATTGCAACTAATGGCCTAAAATGCTTGGTCATTTCAACCAAATATTTTCTCAGGTTGTCATGGTCAGTGTGAATACTAAACCTTCAAAAGAATTTGATCAGGAGTTGTTTACCTTACAAAAATTAGGTCAGCAGTGTTTATTTGGCAGTATTGGTGGTGTTGTGATTTGGTGGTGTACAATAAACAGGGTACAAAACAGAAGACTATCAAAGGGGGGGGGGGGAAGTACACCACAACAAAGGTATTAAACATCAATATATTATAGCTAGATCAGTGCCCACGTTTTCATTGCAAAATGTTTTCTACTTAATGGTCAGTCTTTGGGTTGCCAAGCCTGTTTACATTCTGGACAATGTGAAAATACGCAAATTGTGTATTTCACCACTTCTGGACCCTAGGCGACTCCAATTTAAAATGTGGTACATGATTTTTTTCAAAAATAGTGTTGCCAAAATGAATAAATTTTCATATTTTCACTAAATTAGTTGAATTTTAAGGGATTTTTGAATGACTTTTAATGATTAATATATCTACAATGGAAAATGTTGTGGCCCTGGGGGTGGTTGTCAAAGGAAAGAGCAGGAAATAAAGAATACTATAAATGCAAAACCCGGGGTGCTACTCCTAACCATCTCTTGGTTATGATTATGTTGGGGACATTCAAGATTAATATCTCCCAAACGGACGATGTTGTGACCTCTATGGTGGTAAAAAATGAAAGCGTGAGAAGTATAGAAACATAGAATGCAAACCCGGGGGTGCTGCTCTTAAACATCTAGTATGTGATCATGTTGGGAACTTTTCAAGATTAATATCTCCACAATGGAAAATGTTGTGACATAGGGTTGGTGTCATATGAAAGAGTGAGGGTATAAGAATACTATAAAAATGCAAACCGGGGGTGCTACTCCTTAAAACATCGTAGGTATGCTCTTGTTGAGGACTTATCATGATTAATATCTCCACACAATGGGAAAATGTGTGTCAAATGAAGAGCATGAACCCAGCTAGCCAAAAAACGTTATTGACAAGTTTTGTGAAGTCTCTGTTTACGTTTTGTGAACGTTTACTCGAAAGTTTTCTGGACGTTTATGTGGAAGGTTCAAAACGTTGAAGAACGTCATTTTTAAACGTTTCTAAAACGTTATGCGAACGTCCAAAACGTTAAAAGTACATTTGATTAAATTGCCTAAAATTATAATGTAATAATTAATGGAAAAAAAGAAATTCATGTTATTCTGTAGCGTGTGTAAATGCATGGTTCAACAGCATTGAACGCTTTGCACTTTTTTTGATTGGCAGAAAATTGTGTCATTACCTCTTCTGGGGAGTAGAACCGGACTTAACAGTGGACGCTAAATACTTAACCATTACACAGCTAGCCAACTGAGTTTAAAGAGGTTCATTTCTATTATATAGTCTAGGTTTAGCAAGCGAGTGTTTTAACTATTTTCACCAAATATTAAGTGTCATGCTATAAAAGTAGCCTTTACTATGAATCATTTTACCTTAAAAAGGCGCGCTTTTAACAAAATACTTAACCCTAACCCTATAATATTACGTGGTGACGTTTTAAAAAAAACGTTTACAAAAGTCTTGCAAACAAAAAAAAACGTCGCTTTGTGTTTTATTGGGTAACAAATACTGTAAATGGATTTTTAAAATTATTATGCAACGTTTTATGAATGTATAAACAAATTAATATTACATGATTTGAAAAACTTTGTCAAGTTATATTACAGAAGTCAGAAGAAATGTTATTTAACGAAAAAGTTTTATCCTTACCAAACGTGATAATTGAAAACATTCTGGGAAGGACGTTTGATGCACGTCGCATAGTAACCTTAGTACAAGGCACATTGCGAATTAACATCTGGACCTGTTTTTTAAGGTCTTACGTCAGGAAACGGATATTAGTATACACAAATTATAATCATATTTAAAACATTCGAAAAACATCACGTTCCTTAAAGTTTTCAAAAAATACGTTTTACGAACGTTGCAAAATAAAGTCTCAATATGTTGGTTGTTACTTTACAACGTTCAGGAAACTTATCTGAATGTCTCTAAACATACCTAGGTGCAACAAAATGACAACAGTATGTAAGTAAATATCGCACTACAAAACATCTAGAAACCGTTCTTCTAAGGTCTTTAATAAAACCCATGAGAAAAATATCTGCAAATGTAACCGAAATATAACGTATTATAAACGTCGTAAAAATACGTTCATAAAAAGCTTCAGACAATACGTTTAGACGTTGTTAAATAACGGTCCCACAGGTTAGTTTATTCGTTAACGTACAGAAAACGTTCCGAAACGTTTTTTTAAAAACACAAAGAAATTAAACATACGAAAACGTTTTAGAACGTTTTCTGAACGTTTTTAAAGGACCAAAACGTAAAAAACCAAATCAGAAAACTGGGAAAAAACGTTTCTCTGAACGTTTCTTGTGTGTGCTGAGGAAGTAAAGACTACTATAAAGTGCAAAACCAGGGGTGCTACTCCTAAACATCTCCGACTTAGCTCGTGGAGGGGGGTTTCAACTTGCAAGATGAAAATCTCCACAATGAAAATGTTGAGACCCCTAGGGTGGTGTCAAATGAGAAAATAGTGGGAAGCAAAACTAGTTAAGAAATTGGATTTTACTGGTTCACAACTTTTTGTGGGACCCCTGGACTCGCAACAGTTGCACTATGGTGTGATGCTTTTTGTCTTACAATAAGCGCGAAAGCAGCAAGACTGTGGTTGAGACCGGCCTTGTATATGGTAAGCCAGAGGTCCATCTTGGTTGAGGACCAGTTCTATATTGCACTGAGTTAGTGTGAATATAGCTATAGGGAGATGGGATGATGATGTGCATATTGCTTGTTGGCTAGGAGGCCAAAAGTGCTTGCTTGCAGTTTGTTGTTGTCGGGGCCAGAGGCGTCATGGACCAGTAAAGCTTGGCCAGGGGTGTGGCCTATACTGTTGCTGTGGAGGTACATAAATATGCAAGTCAGCATCTTATGACAGACGGCTCGATCATATTCACAAATGATAATTAGTCAAAGAACAAGCTTAACTTGTACTAAATGAAGATTAATTGTCTTAGAAATACTTGGGGCGTAAACAATTGAAGAAAAAATTCGTCTATGCGTCTAAAAGATTGAACAAAACTAGCAAATTAAAGGGCACTATCAGTGATTTCTAAATCAGAAAATTGGAAAAAAAACATCAAAAAAAATCAGATTACGGTGTGCAAATTAATTTATTGTATAATTCTACAGACTTATGCTTCCCACTTTTCAGCTATTTCTGAAAATTTTAATATTTGACTCTTTCGGGCGAATCAATTGATATTGCCATGAATTGAAAATTAGGCTGAAATCCAAGATGGTGGCTCGTGAAGTTATGCAATTATGTAGCCTACAAAACAGAGTCAGAAGGTAGGGAATGTAAAGTGGAAGACATATTTATATGAAAGATTACTGGGATACGGATACTTGAAGAAAAAAAATGTCTTTAGTTTCAAAACCACAAAATCTAGGGAAATTGCTGTCAAAAAATCCGAAAATGGGTGGATGTTGTGCTAAAAATGATCAGCACCCAAACCATGTGCTATACCAGTCCCTGTTTTGTTAGCTCAATTGGCAAGTGCACCATACTAGTAATATGGGGTTGCAGTCGAGTCTGGAAGCGCACATCACATTTTTTCAAACATTGTGAGCGCCAGGCAATCTTCAGGAAAAGGATATTCATCCTTGTCTACCTGGAGAAGTAGAAACTGGAAACAGATCCTGTCAATTTAATTCACATTTCAGAACTTCAAAACACTTGTGTAGTTTTTGACAAATTTCCCACGTTCTCCACCGAAACAATGTTGTTCAAGGTCATGTCGTCACCAGGCATTGGCACACACCCCAACATAGAGATGATGGGGTGGGAAAGGGAAAGGTCGAATGGAAATTCAGGCTTGCAATTGAACTGTGACTTTTGGGTTAGGGGACCCTAAGATGTGATACCGGCGGCCATTTATACAACTCGTGTTAAGTGTTCCAACTAATTTTTCAAGATTATAGAGAGCTTAAAAAAAATTTTCTAGAATACACCAACAATATCATCTAGAACCATCCATTTAACCAGGAGTGCAATGGTTTGGGGTGTTCATAATTATTATTATTATAATAGGGCTGTTTGATATTAGAGTGTGCAGGGCGCATGGCTACAGAGCGCATAGAATCTGTAGCCATGGCGGCGTTATGTCAAGGGTATTGATGTTTGATCGAGATTACTTTGCAGGGGAAGTTTCTGGAGTTTTGAGTTATGCACAGGTAATTTAACAGAAGCATGATTGATGTGAACTTTTATAGCAGTGACGATTGTTGAAAACAGTGGCAACGGACGTGGGACTGTTGAGTAATTTAAGACAAACTAAAATGTACTGATTATTTACACTGCGTAGGCTATTATTGCATGGTGTAGCATAATTTACAATTTGAGTCTTTGAGTTGTGTTACGACTACTGGTGTTAGGACTTAATGATAAGCCCTGTTGGATTGTCATGTGTAGATAGCCACATTTAAATTATTGCCACGGGACAGTCTGGCATATAGCCTTTGCTAGACTCAGTTTTCAGTCCCATATTTTTTTAATAATGGAATGATCATGACTATCTCCTACACGTAGAAGGTCGAAACAATATTTCTAAAATATCTGGTTTTGGTTTACAAGCCCAATTTCTGAATTTGTCCTCAGAATCATTTGTATAAATAAAAAAAGCACCGTCAAAGAGAGAAAGAAATGCAAGGTTTTCATGGCAAAAAAAAGCAATGTTGTTGCCGTCGCGAGGACTCCATGGTGCAAACTTTTGCACCCTCAAAAAATCATTGATCTTCAAGATCGAAATGCGGAAACTACTTACTTTTGAACAGAAAAGAGGTAAAGTTTAATACTTACCTATCCACATCAACCAAGAAAACTTACTGATATTTTTGAGGTTTGGGGTGGACAACTCGTCTACCTCTGCCTATAGGCCACTAAGATTCTGAAGTTTTGAATGACATATTTGAAAAATAAGAAGCTAAAAACATTCCCTCAACATATATAGCATCTTTAAAAACATTATACATTCCTACGAAACATCAAATTAAAAGCACAGCTGAAAATTCATCACCTGAAATTATGGATGTAAACAAGTTGAGGGTGTCAAATTCGGAAACCCAAGGTGATGCATGCAAGGTAAGCTTTTGGCAAGGAAGATTTCAATAGTTTAGCAACAAAATCACACATTTGATTCCAAATGGTAAACAAATCACTACCATGAGAATACCAAGACTCTTAGGAAGAAACCCCCGATTTACAAAATCAGTAACAGTGCTATATGGATCAGGAAATGGATCGAGTTAGAAGCATGCAGGTACCCTGCCAGTCTTTGCGTGAGGGATGACCAGTCACCATGTGATGGGGTCACGAGGCAGTCTATAAGCTATCATTGATGTTACATTTTTCAAATTCATGCGTGACAGACACTGCTACTATTAACGTTTCCTGGATATCACTAAGGGAGCATTATTTTGCATTGATTTGAATTTGAAACATGTTGAAAAACATTTTAAGATTAGCTCCCCGATGATGGTAATGCAGTCAAGTACTCATGAAAAGTACCACACAATGACTTGAACTGCATTGAAAATATAATTATTAATCTTCCCTGGAGATGGCCAGCGCACGATAGTGGTTGAAAAAACAACCCCATATGAGCTGGCCGGATCGACGGCGACCTTAGTATTACATGCACGACGCTCTAACCGACTGAGCTATCAAGCAGGGTTGGGTGAAGAGCGATATATTCATCTATAGGTGTTAGGTTCGACAAGGTGTCTTCGCTTTCCTATCGGATAGCATCAGAACGTATATTTAACAATCTAGATTATATTTGTTTGAAATTGTAAACTACGTAGTTTAAAAAAAGTTTTGAAAATGTCTTTACTACGCCTTCAAATGCATTTGAACTAGTCTATACATATACAGAACGACATGTAGTCTCACATCTTGAGCGATTACAGCTTGTGACAACGGAGATGACAGAGCTTGCCGCTTTGCCGTTTTGTAGTTATAAACGGTAACGCGATGAATAGTTTGGTGCACGTGTCAGGTACAAGGTCACGTGTCAGGTATTAGGTATCGTTTGCTCTGCGGGGCGACAGATATATATAAATCCGACTATGTTAAATCAAGGTCTATACATGACCCTCTGCCTCCAAGGTGCTATATTTTTTCCAAAAGACACCGTTATTATGTCTAAACGTAAAAATTTACCTTTCCCTACTGATTCAAAAACCGAGTACGATGACGTAATCGGGGGTTTTCTTTTCAAATGAGGGATCGTAAGTCATTTTTACTGAATGGGTTCCCCCGAAGCAACAATAATTTTAATACTCAATGCCGTGACGTCATCAAAATATTTATTTTTTCAAAAAATTGGCTGTTATTCCCATAATAAACTTCCTTTTTAAGATTCAACATCTGAATTGTTCTTTAATAATAATATCTAATGTCCCCGCATGAATGTGAAAAAAGATGGGTCATAAGTCTACAAACTGAAAAACTAGTCAGCCGGCCTAAATACCTTACCGTGGACTGTATGAGCAGGACGGATCCTCGTTTTAGTTTTAGCAGGGTTTACAGCCACTTGCCGCGGCTGCGGGGGTTATACGTCTAGTCTAGACACTCTCAAAAAAAATTCTAGAACAGAGACAATCTATGATATTACACCTATAAATATTATGAGAAATAGGCATAAGTCCTTTCATTTCATTGGTTAATTGCGCACGACAAGGGATGATAAACTGAGCTATCTGTGAATTTGAGCTATTTCCCGTGCGGGTTATTTTTACTACTTTCCCCTACCTCATCTACCCGAGGCAAAAAAGTTAATCACTGGTTAGAGTAAGTCAGCATTTTAGTTATTACGGTTCTCCAAGAAAGATGGAACTTGCTTCGTTGTTAACAACAACACAAAAATGGCGTCCGCCAGTAGTCGGTCCGCGTCTTTGAGACGACGAAATGCTGTTTTTTTACGTTAATACAAAAATATAAAGTGCCCACAAAATACGCGATTTGTCGGCCGGAAGGCTGTGAATAGTTTATCAGACTAGTGTACGGAAAAAGGAAGTTCTCGTGCGGAAGCGAAAGGGCTAAATTGTGCCGACTTGGACGAGTTGTTGGGCGGATGATTTTCATTTAGGCAGGTTCGTAAACGGTGATGGCTGATTTTAAAAGCCAAGTTACACTTACCGTCACACGATATGGTTAAATTTTATTCTTATGCCCATTATTTATAAAACATTTAAAGGGTATAAAACAAATACTACCTGCTATGAGGGGAACATAGGGCACTATTTTTCCCTCGGTACTGGTACAGGCCTTACCACCCCTCACCTTTCGGGTTCGGGGTGGTAGGCCTGTAGCCCGTACCTCGGGAAATAGGATTGACAAGATTTCCCATTCCAAACCCATTAGATTGTATACTATCATATATCTGATTCACTATAGATCTTTTCTAGACACTCTTCTGAGGTACGTTCTAAATTTCGACACTAATAAGTGTTTGGAGGAAGTGATATCATGATATATGTAAAGTGATGACAATGTAATTGTAATGCAGACCCGTGCCCTGTATTATTATCAGGTTATGGGAAGTGTTTGGATCAAGGGATATCATGAATTGTGGCAGCTTCTGATCAAGTATAGGCCAAAGGTGAGAATAACAATGTAAAGTGATTTAATGTTACCAAGCTGCCCTGTATTTATCTGGTATGCGGAAGTGTTGGATGGATGTGATATAATGAAGTGCTGCAATATAAAAGTGAATCGATCTATGTGACCCAATTCCCTGTATTTATCTAGGTTATGGGAGTGTTGGAGCGATTGCGTGATATCATGAATTGTAGGCAGCTTCTGATCAAGTATAGGCCATGAGCCACCCAATGTGCATAATAGATTCTGACCTATTTGGCCAAGTAATAACTAAACATAGCAGAAGGTGTGGAAGCTACAGCACTGCGGAGAGGGACGGGGTCCAAAGGGGGGTGGTATTTGACCCCGGGCCAGGGTCCTAGGGGGCCCGTAAAAAATACAAGACCCAGTGGCTTTTGGGGCGCGCTCCCACGATCTCCACCGGAAAAAAAATGGAGAAAAAGGAAGAAAAAATACTAAAGGGGAAACAATTATTTCAGATCAAATAGTGGATTACAGTTTAGGATCTTAAATTTCAGGCATTAGCTAAACGAGCGGAAGAGCTACTTTTTCAAAGCATTTTGCCGGTACCATATTGTTTTTATTTGTTGTGTCTGTGCTGTTTTATTGTTGATATTGTCAATAAAAGTTCACCCTTGCGGTTGTGACAAAAGTCAGGTAGAGAACGTAGAGCGGGTGGAGTAGAGCGAGAGAGAGAAAGAGAAAGCATTGATGGATACAGGGCGCCCGTTTCCCCTTCCTGCGACAATGATACCTACTTACATTGAGAAAATACTTGGAACCTCATAAAATTTCCATTTTTTTGTTAAAAAAAGTGGCTAAGGTAGACGAGGTTTAAGTGTTGGGCTTCTCTTGGTTTGAGAATTACACAAAACAATTTAAATTTTGTTTTATAAAATGGTTGGTCATGAATTAAATAAAGTGGACTACTTACCAATTTCACATTGTTTCTAGCATATACATGAAAATTGTGTTTTGGAAAGTGAACATGCAGGGTGTCCGCGCTTCGTGCCTGCAACCGCCCCCAGGCCGCTTCATATATGAACTCTCCATGAACAGTTTTAACATATTATTATTTCAAACAAAACTAAAACCCATGGGCTAATTTTACTTTTTAAAAATTTTTATTCATAACTCTACATTAAAAGTGAAACCTTAAAAATTTCTATTTTGTTCTATCAAATTTTCAGAGAAATGTGCTTTGGAAAGTGAAACAATTGCAAGTGGTTTACGCGCCTTCGCGCCAGAGGGGGACACCCCCTCAGCATCCACCCCCTGGACAGGGTCCCGTGAACACGCTACAAATGATAAATTCAACAAACAACCCACAACTACTACATTATAATCAAATCTCCCACACACACACAACCCTGCGCTTCTGACGTGGCACCTGGCCCGCTTCACCCACTAACTTCAAAATCTGCCCACGGGTAATGGGATTCTGGAAAACAAAGTTGGTAAAGGGGCCTCATAACTTCAAGGTTCCCCCGGGCCCGCAATTCTCTCAGTGCACTGGAAAACGATTTCCTACAACATCGAGGAACTTGACTGTCTTTCTTTCTTCTGTATACCGGTTTTCTTTCTGTCACATACTATATCTCCGACATGCACATCCATATTGACCAAAACTGGTGAAAAGGACAAGTATCTAAACACCAACTGTTTGACATGACCAGATTGGTGTCAAAGTCTGATAGGGTCACAGCCCCTGGACAAAAGTAGGCACACATAGGCATATGCCTAAAATGTACCTACTTTGGATGCCCAGTTTTGGAACGCCAAATAGGCACCTTTTAGGCACAAATTAGGCACATGTACCTGATGTAAACCAAAATACCCAATTTGTACCTACTATATGCCTATTGCAGCTCAAAATGTGGCCTTCTGTAAAATATAAGGCACATTTTAGGTACATGTACCTAATATGTGCTAACTGTACCTAATATGGTGCCGAAACTGTGCCTATTGCTGTTCCGAAATGGGTCATCTGTAAACTAGGCATACTTTAGTACATGTACCTATATGTGCCTATGTGTACCTATTGCTCTTCCAAAAGTGGTCATCTGTAAAATAATAGGCCATTGTATTGTTGTTTTTTTTTTTAAAAAAAGTGGGGGGTTTTTTTTTTTTTTTTTTTTTTTTTTGTTTTTTTTGTTAGGTACATGTGTGCTTAACTGTGTCTAATAGCTGTTCCAAAGTGGTCATCTGTAAAATATAGGCCACATTTTTAGGTACCTTTAGGGCCTAAATGTGCCTAAAGTGGTGCCTATTTATGTTCCCAAACGTTGGGTCCACTGTAAAAGATAGGCACATTTTAGGTACATGTTACCTATATGTGACCTAAAGTGGTGCTATTTCTGTTCCAAAAGGGGTCATCTGTAAAATATAGGCACAATTTAGGTACATGTACCTATGTTGTTCCCTAAACTGTGCCCTATTTCTGTTCAAAGTGTCTCTCTAAATGATAGGCACATTTTAGGTAGATGTACCTAATATGTGCTAAAGTGTGCCTATTGCTGTTCCAAAAGTGGTCTCGTTAAATTAGGCACTTTAGGTACATTTAACTAATTATGTCTAAAGTGTGCCTATTTCTGTTCCACAAGTGGTCATCTGTAAAATATAGGCACATTTTAGGTACATGTACCTAATGTGTGCCTAAACTGTCCTATTTTCTGTTCAAAGTGTCATCTCTAAAATATATGGCACATTTTAGGTACATGTACCTAATATGTGGCCTAACGTGTCCTATTTTGTCGCAAAAGTTGTCATCGTAAAATATAGGCACATTTTAGGTACTGTCCCTAATTTGCCAAAGTGGTCATTTATATGGCACAGTTTAGGTACATGTACCTACATTGTCCTATTTTGCTGTTCTAAACGTGTATGGTAATCTGTCCACAGTAAAATACATGCATATTTAGGTCCGTCATTACATAACATATTCACCTCACACACATTCATTGCATGCGCACACACACATACAGCCAGGCACATGGGTCATGCACCTCACACAATGAAATATGTCTATAATGGATATGGTATAAAGCTATACCAAGAAAAGATTAAAGAGTCATCTGAATGGAGTGCCCTATTATTTACCGTTGTAGGTGGGACTATGATTTGACGAGAATAAAACTTCTACGCCAATCAAGATTTTGTTTTTTTAATGGCCTATGTTATTATTATACTAAACAATAAAAGTTACATGCCATCAAAATGAAAAATCTACACTTGACATTTTCTAGGCAACTAACTTCAGTTCTAGTTGGACTATTTTTAATTTAATATGCAGAAAAAAATATTTCAAAAATAATTTCAGACAATTTGATGATCTCTAATAAGAGCCAATACTGATTTTAAGGGCAAAAGTCATCACTTTAGATTTAAGAGCACTGATGGATCTGCAATTTAATGTTCCATTATGTTAAGTATGAATTTCTTTCAATACAAAATTATAAATTTCACAATGTTTATACCAAAGAAATAATTTTCAGCTTTTGAATGGGTTATTGATAACGGAAAACTTAACCTCTGCCAAAATGAGGGGTTTGATTGTTTGTGTAAAGTGACAGAGGAGATTTTTTTAGATATGAATTTCTCTCAATTCACTGGATCGGTTGTAGACCACCTACCGAGAACGTTTGGAAGTTTTATTGGACAAACCGGTGCAAAAGAAAACCGCAAACCTTGTTTTGAACTTGCCTGCTATCCTAATCGTTCCCCCATAGAAAACCATGCTTTGGACTTTTGCTGTCGTGCACGTCAGAAACTCTAAATATCATCTTATTACAAGACGGCATATTCTGCTAATTCCCTTCAGGTGTGATCTAATACATTGGTAAGTCATTCCAAATATGTAAAAACCAGGTTCAAAAACATTGGGGGCGCTTCTTTCTGGAAATCTCATGTCTTAGTTCAATAGCACACCTGATTTTGAACTCTGTGCACCGTTAAATGTGTTAGTATATTCTATCATAAATGTACTACTACTATTTGAATTTAAAGCATAGTTATTGAATACATAATATATATGCCTATACAATATTATAACTGTTCATTTATTTTTGAGAGAGAATGAACACGCACTGCGATTGTGATGCATTAATATTGGAACAAGTGTGGTTATTTTACATGTCAAAACCCGGCAACATAATCATGTTGCCCCTTTTAACTACAAGCTTGGTGATCACATTTGCAATCTGTTGACAATCATAATGATCTTGGTACTTAGTTACGAGTATATGAATTTGAAACCTCATATAAATCACATATGATTTGCAAGGCTGACCGCATTTTAGGTTTGATTCTGCACACCTGTCATAATTTATGATCCATTAACCCGTAAAATTCTCTATTTGTCCTGTCAGACCCCGATTTGGAATATGGTCAGAAATTCTGGATCCCCAAGAAAAGGGCCTCTCAGCTCCATTGAAAAGTTCAGAGACATGCAACAACTTCATCCTTAGAATTTTCTGCCCCATCTGAGGCATCGTCTAAAAGAGCTCGATCTCCTCATCCTTGATATCGCCGTAAATTAAAGATAATATCCTTCTTTTTAAAGGTGCTTCAAAATAGCCTTCATCAAGTTTTCCATGACCAAATTAATTTTCGTAACTCGGAGCATCACAATTTGAGATCCACAACCGCTCCCCACTATCATTCCAACAGAGGCCGTACTAACATCTTCGCAGACCATTTTAACCGTATTACCATTCCATGATGCCTCCCTCCCAATCTCAAAATCTTCATACATTTCCCCAGTTTCAAATCTTGTCTTCTTGACCATTACCTAGCTAACAATTCATACATATAGTCCCTTTACTTATTAGTATGTGCTCGTCTGTTGCACTATATTTTGTGTTTTATAATGCTATTTGATTGATTTTTACTGTCTTTTATAAAATTTTATTAATATTTTACTGTTTTTATATTAGTATGGATGTGTACGTTTGTAACCACAAAATCTTTGTTCATTTTATTTTGAGGTGTGTGTTAGTGTCCCCGCTTTGTGGGCCTGCGTGCCTGTTAGGGGTCAACCTTTTGCACCACACATCGTTTTTGAATTTTCTTGTTAGTGCAATAAAGGTAATAAATAAAATCAATAAATAAATAAAAACAAGCATCAAGATCTCCATAAGCACATTGATTGTCACATTTTCTCAAACAAGCGTGCGGCAGTTATTAAGGTGTGCCCAATTAAGATATCAGTAATCGACCTTAAAATTGAAATTTGCAAATTTTTGCAACGATGTGAAACTTTTGTGAAAAATATGCCTGTTCAGATCTGAACAGAGTACCATGAATAAGTTTGTGTAAGATCTACTTCTTCTTTGTATTGGAGCCATTTAATAAAATTCCTGGCCTAATAAGTTTTATTTTGGAAATGTAAGCAAATTGAAACAACCTATAGGAGCTGTTGTTAAAAGATATTTCTGAATCCAAATATCAGGTAAGAACCTAATGGTGTGCACATATGAAAACACTACATGCATACGATGCAATTCTGATTATCTGGATGCTGTGAAATCACTTGATTGGGCACTTTACCTAATTCATACATGACAAACACAAAAGATTCATTGGTTTTAAATAGCAAACACCATGTTTTTAATAAATGGCAATTTTTTTAAGCAAATTGTCCACTGAAATAAATCAATCATTCCCATGCAAGACACAGGTGGTTCAAATTAAGCATCCAGTATACACTGTGCACCAACCCTTTTCAATACCTTGGCTGATTTTGTTAACAGTTTCACTGACACTGATATATACCGGTACTTGGTATACGTAAATTCCCTGGAATGTAATGAATGTTTCTTAAATCAATGTCTTGCTACTAAAAAAACCCATACCTACCACCGCTTCCATGACCAACCATGTTTGGCCAGTATTAACATGGTATAAGCACCACCTGTTTTGTTACCCGTTTAGCATTTGGTTCCATACAGTGTCATTTACAAGACTGCTGAATTCCTGTTCACTAGGCCAACCGTCCCCAAATGAACGTAAGTGCTATATTCTTCGTTTAATACTGTGTGAACACAGTACCTACCTCACTTTGTTATTTCTGTGTATATTCTGCATGGTTTCAAGCTTCCACTGCTATAAAAATGCTAATAAACCTCTTCACAGTTGTATTTGTTTCCCACTTTTACTTTTTCTAAGCTGTAAAATTCAAATTCCCCAACTGCCATGCAGTTTTTGAACTGTTGATAATGACGTCAGTGTTTTAAGAAATTCCTCCTATTTCCCTTAATGGCACCATCAATAAAAGTTTAAATTCTCCATGTAGGTACATTTAGGCACATTTACCAGTAGGGTGGAGACAATTACATAATAGTCTCAAATAGGCACATTTTAGGCACACATTGATAAAGTGAAATCTTTCTAAGTCCAAATAGGCACATTTTAGGCACACATTAATTAAGTGGAAATCTCTAAGTCTAAATAGGCACATTTTAGGCACCATTGATGAAGCAAAAAATGTCTAAGCTAAGGACGACGTAGTCCAAATGGCACATTTTAAGGGCACACGTAAGAACTAAAAGATTTTTCTCAGTCCACTAGGCCACATTTTAGGTACAATTATTAGGTATACTTTTAATCGTAAAAATTGAATAGGTACATTTTCGAGGCACATCGGATGTACCTAAAGTGTGCCTATTGAGCATTAGGCATATTTTAGGTACTTATAGGTACAACTTAGGTATATTTG
This sequence comes from Ophioderma brevispina, assembly GCA_023653785.1. Lineage (NCBI taxonomy): Eukaryota > Metazoa > Echinodermata > Ophiuroidea > Amphilepidida > Ophiodermatidae > Ophioderma > Ophioderma brevispina. Next base: position 2,506 of record JAMKCH010020442.1, on the reverse strand, counting down.
CAGTGCCTACTTTTGATCCAGGAGGATCAAGCACATTAACCATGCAAAAAATCTAAATTAGCTCAAATCTCACTAATGCTGTCATCGTGTAGGACTTGATCAACATTACAAAAGTCAATTATGACTGTCATGTGATGTCTAGGTCCAAAATCCTTCAAATTAAGTTACATTTCAATCGCTACTCCTTCTACCATAGTATGATCACGTGACTCATGTAGTATGTGTTGTAGTTTGACATCCCGCCATTTCTAAAAGAAACGCCATGAAATTTAATTCAAAGTCATTTGCGGTCATTTTCCGTCCTGAGTATAAATAGTTTTTGCAAAAAAGCATATCTTCAATGTAAGGTAGCACATCGATGCTACTTGCATAGATGCTGTTAAAGCTTTCCCATACAAGTCAATGAAGGGTCATTAATGGGTCATTCAGGTCATTATGGTCAAAGGTCACATTCATTTTAAAAATGCTCCAATTCCAGCCGAAATTTGACACAAGTTATCGTTATTACATTCGAAACATGTTTAGAACAACGATTCTCAAAACATCATTGAACGGTCACAAAATGGTTCCTTTTAAAGGGCTCCCTTCCGGTCGGTTTCTTGACTGTGTCAATCTGTCTACAGATCTAGTATTTTCGAATATCTTAAGTAGGTGAAACACCTTCATTGCCCTCTAAACTGTGGGTTGATATGATCAACAATGTAACCTCCTGTACAGGAGATACGGTGAGTTGTTTGAAATTGGTTTTACATTCCTGTTTGCTGTCCTAACATTCGAGGAAAAAAGTGTTAAAGGCACTATCAGTGAATTTGCTAAATCAGAATAAAAAATAAAATTTTTTTGCATTTCTGTTTTGCAATCTAAGGTTCCTAACCATACCCTGCCTGCAACGTTCAAGACTGAATAGGACAAGAATCATACATTGTAGGCATTAATTACTGTCATACTGACACTTACTACACAACGTAATTGAATTGAGATTTCTATCTTTGAGCACTGCTGTTTTTCCTCCTTTTCTTCGGTTAAATTTTCAGCTGCAAAAAATAACTTTTGATACATTCTATAGACTCGTCCTTCAATTATAAGCTATTTTCTGCAAATTTTCCAAACATTTTGAATTTTTTCGGGTGAAATCACTGACAGTGTCTTTTAAAAAATGTCACAATACAGCTTTAGGGATAGCAAGGGGTTTCTACCACGTAGGACCAGCTAGATTCTTGTGTAACTCTGCGTGGGTGAATCATCTCATATTCCACACCATCAATGACCTGTTTGGAAATTGCAAGAGTTTTTTTAAAGCGCACTGGCACATTTTCACAAAATATGAATTTCTTCAATTTGCTCTCAATGATGGTCTAGGCCATTGAGAACAGAAAGATATATTTTACACATAAAATAACATAACCCCAAAACAAGTAGGGACATTGATATTAGGATAAAGACCTCCGGTTACCTTTGTAGGCCACTTTTAAGTTTTCCATAACTTTAATCAAAAATGGTATATTACATTAAATATTTTTGACTGTAACTCATGAATATTATAACCACAAAGGTAATAGATCGGGTCAACAGTGTGCATAGCGTGAGAAACACGCATACGGAGGTGCGTGTTCTTGTGGTTAAACGCCATTTTCGTCTCTGCTGAATTTAAACACCGTCGTCGGCGACCGTTAAATTATAAAATCGTCCTGTTTACCCTTAAGGAAGCTGATTGGTCTTAATCATTTCGGGTGAGGGCTTTTTGTATTAAAAGCTTTACACAAGCAAAAATTCAATTTTTTGAAAACTCTTGAGGGCGCCTCTTTTTCAAATGTGCCAGTAGTCTCTTTAATGGCCCAGGTCGAATCTCACTACTCATATTTCCCTTTTATTTTTTAATCTCTAAATTTCTCTGCAAGCTCAGAGCATCAATTATACTAGATTTTGACCACCACTTAAAGAGACACAAGGACATTTCCAGAAAGAAGCACCCTCAATTTTTTTTAGAACCCGGGTTTTTTGCATATTTGGAATGCTAGATCACACCTGAAGTAAATAAGGCTTTAATAAGCGAATACACCGTCTTTATGTAATAAGATGATGTCATGCATGACAAAAAATCAAAGCATGGTTTCCTATAGGGAGGATTAGGATAGCAGGCAAGTTCAAAAAAAGGTTTGCGGTTTTCTTTGAACTTGTTTGTCCAATAAACTTTCGAACCAAAAATTATCAGTACAATAATCTAATAGATTATTGTAACACACAAAATTACTGCTCAAATTAAAATGGTACAGTGGATTCAAATAACATTTTGAAACAAAGAAAATTATATGTTGTAAATGGGTACGTGAGGCTTCCTTTAAGTTCCCAGACCTTAAATGCACTATCAGTGATTTGCTAAATCAGGAAATCGAAAAAATCATCAAAAATCAGATTTTTGCATGTCTGTAACAAGTTCAGGTATCCTAACATACCCTGCAAATGATAAGACCAGAAGCAGCCTAATAAGGACAAAATTGGAAATTTT
>JAMKCH010020441.1:0-20865 GCA_023653785.1 Ophioderma brevispina | reverse complement strand
ACCTTTACTCAACACTCACCTTGTGGAAATGGCAGGCACATTTGCCTTGTACAAAATCTAAGTATCTTGCTGGCCATAGTCATGTTGAATGTATCAACTACCTCGTAGCCATGATTGTAGCATAGTCTACCAGACCCGTTTGTGTTTAAAAACTTTTCTCTCTCTCCCTGTAAAGTAACAAACACAATCAAAGCTGAGTGAGTTTTATACAATCATGACAAAATTAATTAGGGCTATACGCTGGTTCCTAAGTCCTTGGACAAGGGCACTATTGCAGGGAAATAAGCTCCCCTCTGCTCCCTCCAAAGTCGTAATTGAAGTTAGAATGCAGTGCACCAGATTGACCAAGTGTAAAATGTCACAGAACAATAAATTGCGAGGGCGGTGCAGAAAATCTACTATAGTGTTCCAACAATTAAACGAACAAGTAGACAACGTGAAGTTTCAATTTTTGTCGATTCCAGAGATAAATAAAAATTGACAGTATCTTGATCAACTCATCACTCCCTCAACGACCGCTGTAACAAGCCTATAAAAGGGACACAACATCAGTGATGAGTTGCCAAAGTCTGAAGAATCCACTATTTAGTGGTGAAACGTCACTGAACATGTGAGTATTTTTACTCGATTTTTTCTATTTATCTCTGGAATCTGATCAAAATGAACTTTCACTTTGTAGTTATAGTCCCTTCCTATGAATTTGTTTCAAGAACGAACAAGATTGTAGGTTGTGAGAGATTAACTTTTTTATTTCAGCTCCTCACAGCACTAAAAAATAATTATCAACCTGCAGGTGTCTATAGTTACTCAATATTCGAACTGTTTCAATTTATTTTGGTCAAAATATTCAAAATTATTCATGACCAGAAATGGCATGAAAATTCGCATTAAAAACAAAACCAACTTAGTCTAATTCAGAAGTTTTTGAGATGGCTTTGCCTTTGAACAATTTTTTTAGTTGTTTAATCCTGGTATTGTAATCAGCCAATATTGAATCCTAATCAGAATACTGTGAACCCTATTGATCTTGTAATTCCAAATGGATTGTGACCCACTGATTGTGAACTCCTGGTCTACATACTAAACATATTGAAACCTCACTTGTAATGCAAAGTAAGCCAGCAATTCCACCCTCTGAGAAATATGTCATTCCCCATAAGTGATATTGCCCAGACTTAAAACACATGCATGGAAAATATTGGACATGCATGCATATAAATGTATCTTTAAATACCTTGTTCCACTTGATTAAATATTATGCAACAAAAACATATTTATTTTGTAAAATTAGCCAGAAGATAAATTTGTAAGGATTTCTCAAGTTAGTAATATTATATTTTACAAGTCATTATTCTTTCCTAAATGAACTAATTTGAGGCTGCCTTTAAGAACCTCAATAGCTGAAAATCACCTGCACTTAAATAAAGTAACCATTTAAAGCATGATGCAATGATATTGCTATTGTGGATACAAGCCTATTAGTTTCGCTAAAGCGATCAGAAAACACTTTAATAAATCTTGCTTTTGGTTGACAGTTTTGCTGACAGTGCTATTACCTTCCTTCAGAATTTGATGTGAACCATTGATGCATAAAAGTAAGTCCTATGAGATAGATTTCATCTTTTGTTGCACAGATGTATTGCAGATCAAGTTTTCAGAAAGTTGAGAGTACTATCAGCAAAAAAGTTAATGAATGAGTAAAGTTTCACTATGGTTTTAAAATAATAGCTTTGACAAACTCATGTCAATGTTATAACTTTTTTCAACAGATGGATGGAAGAATGTAATGTGAAAACTTGCTCAGTGGTCCATAATGACTTCATTAAATGAGTGCACATAAAAATCAGACAGAATTGTCAAAATGGTCCATTTTGAGGTGACACATCATGTCATCTAACACAAGTCTATGGAACACGATATGCAGTACTGCCATATCCTGACAAAAGTTCTTATTTTTTAACTTACCAGTGTTAAGCAGTGAATACCATCTACTGGTTGATGAAAGCCCGCCCCCAATCCTTTCATCACAAGCCTCACATTAGATAAACCTTTCCTGAAAGAAGATGCATTACGAGATTAACAAATCAGTTAAAACAAAGTGTTGATGTATCGCATCTAATTAAAGAAACACTGGTACATTTGAATAAAAGTGTGCCCTCAAGATTTTTCAAAATTGATACTTTTGCATGGTTGTAAAGCTTTTATATACATTAGCCCTAACCTGAAATGATTAAGCCCAAATCAGCGACCTTATGGGCAAACAAACAAGTTTATAATTAAATGAGTCCGGTGACATTTATTCAGCAGACGGAGGAAATGCGTTAACACAAGAAAACACACGCCAGAGTTGATTCCTACAAGCAAGCACCCTGTGTGACCCAGTCGTGGCCTTTGTCGTTTAATATCAATGAGTATGAGTCTATGAGCGTCATGTAATAGACACATTTGTTGATAAAGTTAGGCAAATTTAAGTAAGCCTACAAATTACCTGGATGTCTGTAGCCTTCTTATTTAATGCCCCTACTGTTTTGGGGTATGTTATTTTTATGTGTAAAATATATCTGTATTCTTCCAAATGGCTCGACTTTCATTTAAGTAAATTGAAGAAATTTCATTATTTTGTGAAAATGTGCCAGTGCCGCTTGAAGAATATTATTGGGCTTTTACTTCAGGTCTGCTGAAGTTGAAAACAACACAATGTTTGGAAGTGGATTAAGAATACTTTGGGAAACATTTAAAAATAAAGTGTCACCTGGAAAGATACATATAGTGGCCATTGTGGTTGTGAATGGGACTATAACATGCATTGTTATTGTGGGTTATTCTTTATTTTGAACCAGAGCTTGACCTCTTTACTATCTCAGTTTCGGGAGTTGAATGTGGATTTAGAATAAACGTATGATTTGGGGAACCAAGAAGTCGAGAACGAGTTGTATTCTTCCATGCAAAAAATGGTGGCGCCGGCTCAATTAGTCGTAAAGAGAGTACCGGTTCCCAAAATCAGACATTTATTTCTCAGTTTAAACAGCTTTATCATTTAAGGTCATCTTTAGCTATCTTTAACCCAATTTCGATACTTTACGGCTTAAATACAAAAAGAAAGGACTGCCACCACCCAGTGACAACAATTGAACAAACCCGTTGATGCAGCGATCATACGCAACAAGACGCAACGTCAGCAGGTGTGCACGAACGTAGCAAAACTCAGTATGATGCGAGCACTCGACCAAACAATAAATAATATGCAGCGCGTACTTACCTGGGTTCAATTGTCGAAGTGAAACCCGGGCATCAGTTTTTCAATGAAATTGCTACATTAACAGTACATAAGAAGTGGTACCTTTGAGAGCTTGCTGAGCACATTGAGATGTTGTGTTGCCAACCCAATCAACCTCCAACCACTACCATGTATTGACCGTATTTTCATGACTTGGAATGTTAAGTACCTGATTCATGCCTTGTCAAACAGGCCTCTCACAGATGGTAACCAGAATTGTGGTAATATGCAAATGAGACGGTAGTCTGGTTGCTGTTGAGGTTGGAATAGACTTTGATGTTGCTGAGTTTTGTCCCACTCGGTAAGCGTGCCGTTGAGTTTTGTTACTCCATAATGGCAATAATTATACCCCGGTTGGTGGAGTCCCCAATAAATAAAGATGAAAAATTGTGGGAAAATTAGAAAATAAAAGGTGATATAAAAAACGGTTTAGTTGATATTCTTTAAGTGTAAAACACTTCTTACTTATAAGTGAACACGTAAGGCTGCACTTCAAGCACAAGATCATGTTCACCAGTTTTGTCACCGGCAGGAATATATTGTACTATAAATAAAGTTTAAAAATTCTCTTTATACAATTGTAATTGTTAAGGAGCCTCACAATCTACCTCCCCAAAATGGATATTTTATGTAATTGGATGTATGTAATTGGCATATGTCATGAACTGGGATACAAAAAATGTACAAATGCAAAATGAAAAACAAAGGCACCAATTGGTATACTCTCAACAACAACTTTTATCCTTACCATGTAAACTGTATATAAGTATACATTTGTGGAAAAGGCTTTTACTACAAGGATGTCAGATATGGCCAAAAGAGAGACAATATTCAGGGTGGGTAAAATCCATAGGGTGTAACATAAGCAAAATTACATATGTTGTCATTTAATATACCTTGAATTTTTTTCTAAAAATGTGCAGGTCAAAAAATGTGGATTAGAAAGACATGGCCAAAGGCCCCTCCAAGAATAATAAAGGAGATTTCTAATGTTGTTCTGTTTTTGAACATACAGGGTGGTCAAATTCACTTATATTTTTGACAAAAAAAGTCATTTTGAAGATAACTTCTTTATTCAAGTACTAATCCTATAATTTCTTCAGAGGGGGTTTTTTTTCTTTTGGGCGTGAAATACATAGGATAAGGGTTTCTGTCCAAAGTTATGATCATACAGGGTGATCCATGTATATTTTTCAGGGTGACCATGATTATAAAGGGTCAATAGGCAATAGTTAAAGTCGCCGTATTTACCATTTGAGCAAAGGATGCCAAACCTATATGCAAACTAACAGGTACAAGGGCCATGTCTACTCCCATACATAAGTGAAATTGTATGCCATAGGTACTAAACCTGTTGGACATAATTTACAAACTTCACACTGAAAATGCAAAAATACAAGATCGGCGGCTAATGAGCACATGATGTCTTCAAGCGTCTTGACCTAAGTACACATATTATGTTTCATAAATCATATCTATTCCTATAACAAGTTTTAAATCATGCTGTAGTTGTATACTACATGTATACAACCTTTCTTGTTTGACTGCATACTCATAAAGTATCTCTAAACTCATGTGACTCCATACAGGTCCCATCAAATGCCACAATCTTGGTTGAAGATGACGTTAATCATTAATTAATACATTAATGCTTAATTAGGCTAATTACCTTTAATATAAGGGATACCAATGCTGTAATAAAAGAAGAGAATTATAAAGATAATGTAAAATCAAGTAATCCAAGTTTCTACTCGTTCTTGGGTAATTTTAGCACAGAACAGACGAGCATTCCCCAAAGTGATCAAAATTTGTACCTACTTAACATCTAAATTTACTAATTAATTAATTACATTAAGGGAACCTTAGTGTGACATGAGTTAGAGCTATCATTCAGGACAGTGTATGGTGCAATTTTGAGCCCCAACACGTGTTTCACTTCTTACTAATTAATGATAGGCGACCATTTTTACGCGTTTTGTGTGTAATGTCTATGGCTCCCCACCCCCCCCCGCCGGATCCCCCGCCATATCCCCGTTACCTAGCTAAAGTTTCAACCGTAAATCTCATAATACTAATCCAATAGGGCTTGAAAATGATTTTATCTAAAGAGCATGCTCTTAGGCAATAAATAGACATCAAATCTTTGAACAGAGTCAACAGTTTAAGAATTAAATGGAAGTGACCCTGGAAAAAAAGTTGGAGGGTAACAGATTCCCAAATTTTAGTTACCCAGTTCATGACATACGGCCACATTGTACCATAATCTTTCCAGAAGATTCTGTTGTTTGAAGAAGAGAATTTAATTTTTCTACCATACTATTTACTAACAAAAAACATGCAATGCTTAAATTGAAATTTAAAAAACAAAATGAAACTTTTCATCAAGAAGCAACGTAATATTGAACTTTAGTGATGACAAATTGATTTAAACTTTAAATTAGAATTAGAATTTTTTGTTTTTTTGTTTATAACAAGAAAGAACGAAAAAATTAAAATAATTAAAAATGTTTTTCATGATTTTCTCACAATCCTAACATTTGTGGCTATGGTTTCATTAAAGTGTCACAAACATGAAATAGATATTGCAAGTATTGGTCATGCGCACTGCCACAACATCCTATAGTACATACCAGAATCAATTGCAATGGCCCTCATTTGTATGTTTGTGACACCTTTAAGAAACTGAAGCACAATTTCAGCCAAATTTAGTTACTCATATTGGAATTTACCGGGACAATTTCCTTTTGAGAAATGTCAAATTATGCAAACAAAAAATGTTATTCTTAATATTAAGGGCACGGCTCCTTAAAGGAAACAACTGAAGTTAGCTCACACACTTGACTTATCATGGACTGATCACAGAACGTTCCCATGGAAATGCTGCACCCACGAGTAGTTAAGTGAGAGGCACGCTTTTTGCTTTGGATAATAGAATGCCATAATATTCACTTCATAACATGGTGAACATCTCCCCAGGCGATTTTTGTTTCGACACCATTTTGCCAGATAGACATTGTCTGAGCTGTTGCCGTGGTAACAGTTGATGTCTACAGGTCATATGGCAGCCATGGCTTCCTTCCAATGGAAGGAGGACCTATTGAGACAGTGGACGACATGGCACCAACCAGCGACCTGTAATGTGGAGGTTATGACGATGTTTACATTAATTCCATCAATTAATGGAAGCTGGAGAAAACAACACTTAGGAATGATCCACAATCTTTGTTCTGCAGTGCATTTTCATAGTGACTCTACTCAGTAAAAGGTAGTAATGCATCATAATTGCTATATCTTAAAGTATTCCAATTAAAACATTGTAAGGATATTATGGAATCTTTCAAGTATGTAATATAGGATTACTTTCTATTTTACAGTAAATTTAAATTAGGCGATATTGAGTTTCACCAAAGTATAGGTATGGTAATGTTAGAACTTCATGCATAAGGTCTATCCTCTTAATAGAGAGATATATACATATGTCAGCCAATTTAACCTCTACAGAAGTTAAAGTTTTTTATACACTTGTTGCTCATTCTCTGTTAACCACACATTCTCCTGGTACAACTAAAGTATAGCTTATGCTAGAATCATGCCGACTGCCTACTTCCTCTTTAATCATATAATTTTAATCCACATAATAATATTTTGGCCACTTGAATTCTGTAGATTAAAGATTTTACCATTAGTGTGTTTCTCTGGTATCAACACAAACCGTCCTGAGGTCTACTGGCCAATAGCAAGAGGTCGATCAGGTTTTGAGACCACGTTAGTTTGTCCTAAAACTGAATGCACGATGGATAATTTGCGTCTTATGATTGAAGTTGGGAAAAATAGAACTAGCAATCAGTAAAAATTAAATGGTCTTATTGTCTCTGGAATTTTCACAGACGATAAAACTCCAAATTCATTCAAAATACGTGGAAGTTGCGTGAAGTATGAGTTATTTTGCTTTACTGAATTCCACCTAGCAACTTTAAGGACTAAGAAGACTTCTGGAATGGGCTTCAAACACCCTTGAAAACTTTTCGTTCACAATGCTGTTAAAACTAAAAATAGTTTCTTTTTTTGTTGTTTAAAAATTTCTAGAGGTTCATCTAGCCACGGGCAAGGTTACAAGTTGTTAGTATTTGGTTGATAATGTACAATTGTTTTACACCAAATACATATTTGGATTAACCCCGAGGACTACCACCATTCTGAACATATCTTTGATGGCCGATTACATGATACAATACGATATAACCTATGAGTAAACAATGGTAATACCCTTCTAGTGTTGTATGTTCCTTTATGCAAAGTAGGTATGAGACTAGCGCTCATAAACTGGGAGATATAGCTATAACAATACAATCTAGTACATGAGATCCTTATGATGTTACCCACATATGCCTTTAATTTGCCTTCTTACCTTGTCTTTGATTGGTTAATTATATCATATAACCAGTATGACCAATTGAAATGGCTGGTAGTGCCCAGAGGGGCTAACTAAGCCAAACATCTATAATGGAACCTACCTGCGGGCATGCCACTTTCACATGTAGGTAGTTTCTGGTGCTCGGTAATAAACTAAGACCACCTCACATCTTATAACTCTGGTTAAAACCACAAGTCCATTGATATGAAGGGCAAATCACAATCCTAAACACACAAAAGAAATGTCTTGATTAAATATGAACGTAAATTTTCTTTTAAGTTTCATACCCAACAAAAATACTAAAGAAACCTAACACGGCTTTAAACCTCGGTAAATTATGTGTAGGCGAGAAACTAGAGACACTATGAGTGATCCTGGGGGGGGGGGGGGTGATGCAGCATGCAGGATAGTAGAGTGCCTAAAAAAAATGAGGGGAACCATAAGAAAGGTGGCCATTATTCTAAATCAGCCCATTTGCATGTTTGATCCTATGACTGAACATTTTTCCGTGATTGGGATATTTCACCCTCAGAAGGAATGGGCTGGTTGGAGCGCCTGATACAATTACTCAGGGCTTATGGTTACTGCAGGGCACAGACTTAAACTTTTGATCAATAAGTGGTATTCAACAAAAGCTAAAAAACTGGGTGTGATTCAACATACATACTTCATGGCAAATAGCAAGGTATCGTTGATGGATACAGAGAAACAGGACATGTTGTCTTCAATCCATTTGTTTGCTATTCCCTGAAAATTTTCACAATGACCTAATTTTTGCATTATCATTCAATAATGTGTGAACTTTCATTATAAAATCTAATGATGCAATTTCAATAGGGTAGCAGTATTGAACCACTTTAAATTATTTTGCTTTTTTCTTTTGCTATTTAAAACTCGGTCTGTTTGAGCGACTCCTTTCTCAAGCAAGGAATGAACACACGCATCCGGAAGTGTATTGTAGCCATCCGCAATAAACACTCAACTTACTGAGAGTATTTTATGACCTCACTCCTATATAATATTTTAATATATTTAAAAAAAGTAGTTCAAACAAAGTATAACAGACACATATGATGTTGAAAAATGAAATAACATTGTTTGAAACTAAGACGTAAAATGTGCCAGAACTGATGCATAAAAAGGCACCCTCAAACACAGCGTCAATATGTCAGCCCATCTGAACTTGTGCATTGGCTGCAGAGACCTTTTTTAAACCACAAACATTTTGTACATTTTGAAGTACTGTAAAAGGTACAGCATTAAAACCTACCAGCTACAACAAAGCATTGGTCAATACTGACGACAACAAAATCAGCTTATAAATGCACCTCTTTTGCAGCATTTCTACGAGTTAAACTACCATTTGTTTGGTCAAATGTTGTTTTCTTGAATCATCCTCGGCCTTAATATACTAATTATACCATTTTCAAAAACCAAATTGCAAAAACATCATTTTTCCGCATCACTGCCGTGGAGGCACCAGACCTCTGTTTTTCTGGGGGGCACACAGGGGCAAAGTGACATCTTGGGGGGGCAAACGTGAATTGTCTTTTCTGGGGGGGGGATAAGGTGTAATTCCCAAATTCACCCTTTGGTTTTTTTTTCACAACCATTTTGGCCCCAAATCGCTGATTTTTGGCCCCAATCACTGAATCTTTGGCCCAAAATCCTTCATTTTTCTGTCGACAAGGGGGGGGGCCAAAAACTGGGGGGGGGAAAGAAAAAGAAATTTTGGGGGGGCAAATGCCCCGCCATGCCCCCCTGGCGCCGCCAGGAATCACTGCTTGCTGGAGAATGTTAATTAATACCACCTTGGCCAGACTTAACTCATACCATGCCAACATCCTGTCTAAACGTGACTTCCATCAACCATTCTTCTCCCAGTCTAGATGGTGTTGAAAAACGTCTTTTGTGTTCATATGGGTGACCTTGAGTTCTCAGTCTGTGTTCCATTGTTTAAAAGTACTTATACTAAACAAGTTTAAATTTTGTCCATTGAAGCAAGTGAGGCCTCGTTGTAAGGCGTGGTGTGCACCAGATACATCACACCTCGGTTCCTTTTCACAGGACACTTTGAAACATTTTACTGATAACTGGACTTTCATAGCGAGTGTGAATCTCACACCTGTCTAAGTATGAAGTAATGTCATTTCTTTCCTGTAGTGTTAACACTCTGAGGTCTCACTCCTAGAGATTTTCAGGACCTTTCATGATTTGTGAGGGGGGTCTGAATACAACAGAAGATGCTCTTCATTGGGAAATAATGTTTAATATCAAGAGCAAGGCAGATTTTCTTGAGGGCTGCTCTGCGGATCCTGGTGACCAGTACTACATGTCCCAGGCCGGGTTGTCGGCAGCTTAAACCGTCACCCCATCGGGGTTCTAATGGAAATCCAATGAGGAGGGTAGCTGGTTACCCTGGGAGAACAAAAAGGATTCCCTATAAGGGCGTCAGCCTCTGGAGAGCTTAATGGCGGCATCCCGCCATTGATGGCAGGAAGAGCATCCGCGTCAATTATCCTTGCTCAATAAGTCCTAACACAAGCAGTTGTTGCTGATTGTGGGGTGAATCTGGCCACCCTCTTAGCGGGGACACAACCGGATTTGGTGGACTACTAATACTACTTCTCCACCCCCCAAAGAAATGCAAAAACAATTATTGTTATAAGGGCTCTTAATGTGTTGAAGGCGGGGACCAATTAACAACCTCCCATCCATTCACCCATACCAAATTCAATATTTTGGTATCAGAAGCCAGATTCATATTTTCTAATAACCTTATTACAATTATAAGCATGAGAAATGTTCATTAGATGATATGCATGAAAAAAATTCCGATGTGGTCGACCATACATATTGGTCATTTGTGAAACACGATTTTGCTTCAACATATCAAATTGGCTGGAACATTTAGCATTAAAATTCAGAATTGGGTTTGTATCAAATTCCCAAAAAATGGTCTGAAAACAATTATTTCAACTAATACTTTAATATTTTCCTGATAAATTGTTCTATTCAGAAACTCTAGAGATCCTGACTGAGAAATTAATGACATATTAGGTTGTAAAATGTATTGCATTATTTAAGTTTCATCACGTTTGAACTAACTGAACAAGGCTAAAACACTTGATGTGGCTGATCAGCTTCAAAGGTTTGTTCCTCTCCCTCACTCCCCCCCCCCCTAAGGGGGAACCCTTCTGAAGGTAGACATTGACAGTGTAGGAGTGATTTACCATGTTCTGAGTGTGTGATGCTTACTACTAAGCTGATCGATTCTCCACCCACGCTGTGTGTAATTAGATCGTCTGTAAAATAAGTTTAACATTCAAAACACTGTAAAACTTGCTACACAGATATGATTGTAACAACAATGTAAGGATATGAATATGGGGTATAAGTCAAACCAAGCTACTGCACTAATCCTCCGTCACCACTGTTACAAGGGTACACAGTAATTGCCTTGCAAAATAAACCTTCATTGATTTACAGCAATGGTGTTGCAATTTCGTTTTTTTTTTTTTTTTTTTTTTTTTTTGAGAAATACACAGAACGGCTGGTAGTCTGAAAGGTAGACAACTTTAGACCAGGTTGAACCAGGGTTAGTTCTATATGAGTGGACCTTTCCTTCCAACATACTTAAAAATGTGCTGTAACGGGTGAGACAATTCCTACAAGGACAGGCCAATTTCGTCCCATCGTACATTTTGATAGGAAAAAGGTCCAATCAGGTTAGGACTAACCCTGTTTTAAACCCAGGTCTAAAGTTTAGTCTCTCCCTTTCAGAATACCAGCCAACATCTTTTCTTGGAGTTAGGTCTTAGACGAAAGATAATGCCTTCGCATTTCAACTGTATTAAGCACATATATGATCATGAATACGATAAAGCACAAAGACAATAATGAATAAAGACTTATTGAGTAGAAATCACATCCCTAGACACACCTAGTTTATCTTCCAGCCTGGCTCCACTGTCACAGCTTGTAGCAAAGCCCCACACTTTAATGAGCCTAAATCATGAGTACTGTGGTCTGGTAGTCTGTTACCATGGGGTCAAGGGTGGGGAAAAATTCAAAGGAGGGTCAAAATGGAAGGCGAACAGGAATGGACACATAGTTGCTGGATCTGAAAAAAAATGATTAGATGTTATTAAGTTAAAGTTATAATTTATGTACCAATTTAGAACAAAAATATTTTTTTTTAATTTTTTAGTTTTTTGAAAAAAAACACCTGCATTTGTGGCCGGTGGGAGAGTGCAGTCAGTGGTTCACTTGCTTGGCCTGTGGTGTAAAGAGTCTCTGGTTCAAATCCCTGTGGAACCCATGACTTGATGGGATTTAACTGGGGCTCAACAGCTCTTGATTTAATGGTAAAGTCATAGATAACCAAGATTGTGAAATCTACTCACCATCATTACATGATGGTCTGCGGTACTTGGGCCATCACCAAAGATGATCAAGATGAATAAGTTGCTATGGTCCGTTCCAAGACCCATTCTCTTTATACTCTGGTTACCAAAATGTTCGGGCACACTAGCACATTGATCTCTTCAGCAAGCAGTGCCTCCTGGGCTTCTCGTAGTAGTATTGCTCTATATTGGATATGACGTTTTGGAGGTCAGCTGTATTGTGTCTTATCGTGGGTGAAGTTAGGTGAGCCCCCATGTGTTTGTATGGACCAAGTCACTTAAATGGTATGAGATGCCACAAGCGCTGGAGATCACGAACGAGACTGTCAAATTTGAAGCTGTCCTTTGATGGATAAAGGCTGAAAGACACATAATACGATCCAGATTAAATTTTCAAAATAAAGGTAGGCATGTATAAAGACACCCATGATATGGCGCACATCCTAAACCCAATGATATATGATCATCCTAACCATGATATTGGCTCACATACTACTATGATAATGGCACACATCTAACTTGTGATAATGGCACACAAAGTAACTGCATGCATTTCCAACACAACAGGGTGATGGAGGGCAGTTGGTGTAGCGGGGAGTCGCTCACCTTTCATATGCGACCCGCATTTGATTCCCAGGTGAGCCGGGGTAATATGTGAATTTGGTTGATGATCATACCCGTCCTAGAAGGTTTTCTCTTAGAAACTTCGTTGCTCCCACATCTAAAATCTGACTTCTTTCCATCAAATCTATCCCTGCTGTTTAGAAGGCATCTTCAAATTTTTACTTGCATGATGGCAATAGTGGTTCTGCCTGGCGCAATGCCAAATGTTATTTAGGGATTCAAACATGTTACAGAGTGGTTCATCACAACAAACAACGATGCATCCATGGATTTTTAGCCGCCCGAGCAGGATAAAAAAAATACGCAGACGCATCGGATGCTGAGTTGTTGATTTGTGATTGAACCACTTCTGATGTAAATGTGTGAATCCCCTTTCAACCAACGAAAATCCTTGTGAAAACTTTTTAACAGCGTGTATAGAAGAACTCATTCTACTCAATCAATACTACAATGTTCCCAGTTCGACAGAAATCTTCCTTGTAATATTATTAGCACAATCTTAGCAAAACGGTAGTTGTGCAGGCTTGTGCTTTGCAGTTTACACTGGCCACCTTGCGCGTACTCAGAGTTTTAAACGTAACAAACAGTGCGTTGACTTAAGCATACCACCTAAACGCACTTCCGTGCAAACTGCGACTGGCGTGGACGTGCTAATGTGCATATAAACTGTGGATTGATAAACGAAGCAACATGACGGTACCCCGTCCTGTACCAGGTGATACGGGTGAGTGGTGAAAAATAAATCTATTAATTGCCTTGAAAACTTGCTCAATCTATATTTAGGAAAATGTGTTGGCCACAATGACTATATAAATTAGACCCGCAGATTCCAGATCGGCGTAACCAAAATTAAGGTGCCCAAAAGTATTTAATGCGCATATGCACTCATTACGACAGTTTGAGCACCACCATATTTTGGTTTCTACGTCCTATTTGGAGGAGGGATCATAATATTAAATGCGTGTTGCAACATTTGTTCTATATGAAAAAGAGCAACTAGTCCACACTATTCTGGCTTAACATTTTTCCTTTCTAAGCTAAAATTGACCAGGAGGGAATTGCTCTCGAACGTAAACCAGGCAAATATTGTGCCCTTATTTTTTTTTTGGGGGGTCATATGCTGGGAATTTTTCCTTCAGGTTAACTTGTTTTATTTTATATGCATATACACCAAATTATTATTACATTGTCATAATTCCATTTACTTTGAACACTTATTAAATGCAGAAAATAATCCATACAGCATGGAAATATGTACATTTCAGTATTTGCCAGATAAATAATTAAATGCTCTGTGTGCAGGTGTATTGCAATTGTCAATTATTTCAGAGATGTTTAGTTTTTTTAATTGAAAACAACAATCCATCTGAAGCAAGGATGAAGAATTTGGAATGAACTGCCTCTTGCCTTAAGACGAGTTTGGATGAGGCTTGAAGTACTGTAACGTTTTTTACTACAGGAAAAAGAAATCCATTTGGAAATCTGAGTTGTTAATATTGCATTTTGATGGGGAATAATGTATTTGATATGCAGTTAGGCTAGACTATATAACTGAACAAACACATCAAATCAGTCCATAACCAAACACTGGGCCACTAAGTTTAAATCATATAGCATTCATGTAAATTTGGGAGCAATGTTACTCTTGGTATGGGACATGAAATTTAATATCCAATCTAATTTCTCATAAAACAACTGTTGGCCGTGGAGTTCAATGTATGGAATGTTCTTTTCTGCAAAATGAAAAACTGACCACAGATATGGCAATTTTTCTATGCATGCTAACAGTTATTATTGAGAGGACCATGTCAACCTATTCCTGGGCATTTTTTTTTATAAAAAATCAAAAAATTAAAAATATTTAATTACATAAATTATATTCAGCAGATCTTCTTTCAGTTACCCAGCTGGCCATTCTGAAAGTGACGTTAGCCTGAGAAGTTGAGTTTTAAGTGTGTGTGTAAGATGTATTTTGCTCCAAAAATCATAAAATATCGGCAACTTTTAAAACTAAGTCGAACCCTAATATTGCTGTGGATAAATTTACAAAAGTTAAAGCAAACATGAGGACATTCCAAAATTTTTTGGCACCAGGTTTTTGCTATTTGGAAATGCTTACCAGTTGTATTAGATCAACCTGAAAGGAATGAAGACAAATACGGCGTCTATGTTAATAAAATAATGTTTGGTATTTTCTGTCGATGCACGAAGAAAATCAAACCATGGTTGCCTATGTGGACGCTTAGGATAGCAGGCAAGTTTTAAAAACAAGGGTTGTGGTTTTCTTTGTACGTGTTTGTCCATAAAACCTTCAAATGTTTCTAGTAGGTGGTCTACCAATGATCAGTGCAATTGAGAGAAAAATTAGTATCCTCAAAAAAATTCCGTCACTTTTTAAGATTCTGTGAACAAAATGCACTTACACCTTTATGATTAGAAAATTCCAGGAACATTGACCACTTCATAAGCCAGCTTTATATGCAATTTGTACATAAGAGGAGCTAGAATCACAAAAATGTCCCTTAACCCCTGGGCACTCTATTTATCAGACAATTGCCTGATGGTGCTATTCCAGACACCACTTGAGGTAGCCTTCTGGGACCCATCAAAATACGGCTTTTATTTTGCTGTGTCAACCAGACTAACTCGTCCAGTATCTCTGATTTGCTCACAAAAAGTGCTTAGATGCCAATAGAGGGGTTAAATTGCTACAGAGTTTTACAAGGCTAGGTGATGTTAACGGGGGGGGGTCTCAAACTTTTTTTTTTGGTAGGTCTGTTTCCCGATTTCAAAAATTGGGCGTGTCCGTGGTGTAGAATTATAGGTTACACTATGAGTAAGACTTTTTTACAGCGTACAATCCGTGTAATCATTTGATCCTCTTAGAGAAGATTTCATGCTAGGCGAATTTCAGCAGTCTTACATGAAGCGATGAACAAAAGTTGAGGCTCCAGAGCTGATTTGAAGCCAAAAAATGGGGTCTACGGAAATGGTTTCAAAAAATTTCCGAATACCGTTGCGATTCCCTCAATTCCAGCTACTTTTGAGGGTTTTTTTGAGGAAAATTTGGTAAATATGGCTTTGGACATGCAAAAGTGAGTCTCTGGAACTAAAATGGTCCTAAAATGGGGTCACTGGAACTGAAAAAGAGTCTGAAAATGAGGGTCTTACTATGTGGCAATACCATACTTATCCCAATGTGAAAACCCCCCCCCCCCCCGGTGTGTGTGTGTACATTATGGAAGGGTATTATATTGTTGGTCATCCTAGTACAAGTTCCTCAGCCAGTTGTTTTCACCTACTGGGGAGTACTGGCGTAATGGGAAAAAAAACAAACTTACAAACTAAAGCAATTTTTGTAAACTTTAACTTTGAGTGGTTTGGTATGTTTTTTAGTGCGGTTCATCGCAAATTATGTGATGTATTTTTTGTTACCACATTTCTTCAATAGGATTTTACTTTCTTAATAACCCACTGACAGTTACACAGTCACTTCAAATAAATTCCAAACCCAATAAAATCCTTTCATTTAACTCCTCCCTAATGAGTGTACCTCTTTAATGTAAGGATTTTACTTCACTAGTTAGCATTAAAAAATAAGCATGGTTATTAATTAGGAGTGTTATGATTGTTTGCATTATATGTACTTCTACAATTTGACAAGTATATTTTATTATGCCTAGATGAATTCAATATACCTGTGGAAGGTTTTACACTAAATTCCCAGTTGTGCCGCTTCGTAGGACAGTACGGAATCACGGAATCGTTCAAGACACAAGAAACTAGTGAAATCTCATTCCCAAGGTACAGTTCAATAGTCCCAGTCACGGTGTATTAGAAATACACCCTTGGTGTGTGGGTATGATAATAATACCCAAGACATAAAAGTTAAGTTCATGTAATGTATGTACAAGTATGATGCACTGAACTGGTGTCCTTGGTGGATGAGCATATTGTAGTTCATAGTGATGGAACACTCTTACTATGCAGCGGACAAACAAAGACTCTATCCCTTCCATTTACATTGATCCTAATTTTGCAACAAAAAGGTGAATCTTCTCCCCTGGACTAAAGCACATTTCAATCATCGGTTATACTACATTGAATATATGGAGTGGGGTAGGATATATTTATCATTTTGTACAAGCTACAAGAAAATAATGCCTGAAAATATTTAACTATATTAGGGCATTGTGTGGTCCCGTGTGGCCAATGTTTTGTGCACTGGGCTAGGTTCCGGTTCTCTCTTACCAGGTGTTAACTGGAGAGTGTGGAATATAGTCCAATAAGAATTGCCTAAAGATCTGTGTATGCCGTAGGGCACTGTGTGCACGAGCTGATCAGCAGAATAAATGTAAAGAGCTTTGATACACTGTCAAAGGCAATATATAAATGCAAAATTTCTTTCTCCTCTGGCCTAAAATCTACCTGGAAACAAATTGATTCAAAAGTTAAAAAGATGTTAAAAAAGCTGGTTTCATCCATCCATCACCACTGCAAAAATAATCCCAATTTGAGGGCTGCTTTAGAAACCATAATCATTCTGTTTCACATTGCATGGATGATTTTCTGTGAATCATGAGCTTTTCACTGATATAATGGGCTCTGTGTTCACAGTGCTCTTTGTCAATTGCATTACCAGTTTGCTCCAAAAAAATCCCATAATTGTTCTTAATGAATTGCCACGGCCCAATTGTGTTTTTCAATTCTTGACATTGTCAGTGTTATTCCTCGGATAAACCACTGTTTTGAAATTAAACAGTCAATGCCCTCCATTTTACAAATGCACAATTCACTACAGAAATTGCTTTCAAATTAATTTATAGGGCATTAACAACTTACCAAATTATTTTAAAAATATCTCAAGTGAAGCGGCAAACTCCCTGAACAGCCCTTAGCAATTCTACTGACTGTCATTAACAATGATCCACTTGAATATTATAAGATCAATAGCATTGCACTCAGGATGGTATGGGTTCTATGTAGATATTGAATAACATAAACAGCGTTTCTCTGGATTAACTAATGGTACTACAGATTAATCATTTTCACACATGTTGTTCCTTTGTAACCCCCTGAGTAGAGCACTATCTGTGTACCATACAGCATTTCTTATGAATAAAATCATATATTCGTTTCAAAATGTCTCGCGTCGCGGTTGTCATGGGGACAAAGGTCACATGAGGTCACCAATACGTGCCACAGAAAACTCCCAAGGACATTGTATCCAAGTGTCATGAAAATTGATCAACATATGTGGATTACACCAAGCAATTTGTTTATTCTGACCATTATTGGGGCCAGACTTCAATGAATCTAGATGACCTTTGACCCCACTCTTGAGGGGGTAAATTGTGGCGAACTACTCAAGGCCATTAGATGCACATGCAATCGGAAGGTGTGCAATATTGTGGGAAACAGCAATTATGTTTAGGGGTTAACTTTTTACCACAGACAGATAAGCATACACAGAGAGATACAACATTATCTGTATACCACACAAATGACTCCCTAGATATGATGACTGTTTGCAGACGACACGAAAAGAGGACGAGATGTTTTACGAAAGGAGCAATCAAAAGATCCACAATACATGAAATATCAGACTCCAGCATGGTCAGTGAGAAATGTTAACAGCTGGCTAAAAATCCAGTAAAACACTGTTTTGGTCACATTCGGAACTAAGCTTCATGAGACAGTTTAACTCATGTTCCATGTTTACGTTAAGGATAGGATGAGGATTCAGTAAAGTTTAGTGTATCTCTTCCTATACTTTTTATCCCAAAAAATTTAATACTGTTAGTTTTCTGAATTTGGATAGTATAATCCTGCCTGGGGTCCTTTTTCTCTTGCTCACCTCCACAATTCTGATTGTTTCATGAAAAAAAATTTACGCATTGAAAATGAAATGGTTTGACAGTAGTGCTCAGCCCAAACAGTTTGAAACCAATATCTGGAAATCTCTTGCAGTATGATAGACATTTGTGTTCACCTATTTATGAATAACTGTCAGTTTTGCATGAAGATAATCAGCAAATGGCACCTTAAATGCCTATCACCCAGTTCCAGGCAAAAACCACAGAAACCCTTTACCAACAGAAATCAATGGCTATTGGAAAACGTGACATTGTTATCAATATTGTCTCTGCATTCAAACTTTCATATCGGTGATCCACAAGAAGCGTATATTGAAATTTACAAGAGTAAAAGTGAAGCGATAAGTGTGGTCAAAATTCTCTTTAAGGTATTTTTTTTCAAATTAAAACTTTACAAAAGCTAAAATTTCATAGGTGTCGGCTTGCACACTCGTTACGTTCAGAGAATATACAGCGTAAGCATCTTTTTGTAATTTATTAACCAATTAGAACAAAGTAACACCTCTGCTAACTGTTCCGAAGCTAACTCATGACAGATATGCTCATGGAGGACATTTTGTATTGTTTTTTCTTCTGAAAAATCTGAAAATGGTATGAATTTTTTACAAAAGGATCTTGGGTTTTAACAAATGTGTGAACCAAGATGCATGCATGCATGCCTAAAACCTATGATTTTTCATGAATGTTTTGTTATAGAGTACATGTTATTATTCAAAGGCTGGGTAAAGATATGTTACACTTAGAGAATAAAGTTATTGTTTTTAGCCTCTGCCGTGTATCTCGTGTCATATCACACAGGCAACAGCATTACCTTAAGTAGAACAACGAGGTGCAGCCAAGTTTTATGCTAAAACGTGCTGTAGCCCGTGTGATATGACACAATAGATACACAGCAGATGCTAAAAACAATACCTTTATTCTCATTTTTTAACACTTTATTCAAAATAAGAAGCTATATTAGTAACAAACTACTCAAATTATGATAGATTTTATCCAACGAACAACTCCGGCTTTTTAAATTGATCAGTCCGTTGTTACTCTGCGACTTCGATTGGCCCGAGCAGTGCGTGTGAGTAGCGCATTTATGCATACGCGCTGTACCGTGTGATATCGTCTCATATCACATGGCTAAGAACCAATGAAATTGCATAAACAATCGCAAGTGTGTTAGAATATATTTCATATAAACAGCAAACTGTCAAAATGATGACTCAATACACACAACCATATGCTGATCCATGTATAAATTTTATGAAGCTAGAGATCTATTTGTGCTCTCAACATTGTCATACAAAGAATCTTAATCTATTTGATAATTAATGCACCTGTCTATTAGTAATTAGTTGGTAAATATTCCATTATCAAATAAATTGAACATATTCGTAAATAATAACATAACACCCAAAATAATCTTTGATATATAAAAGCATTATTAAAGTATCTTGGGAACAGATCAAATGATTTGCTACACCCTAAAACCTTTTTTCTCACTGCCCCACAATACACTATTTGGGTGCTATCATATGACACGTCTGCAAAGCTGTATTTCTGATGTTTGAAGATGAATTTTAAGGGCATTGCAATCTGAAACTTGTGAGCAAACATCCAAAATACTGCTGCAGTGTAAATCATGTAGTAGCCTCCAGAATATTGCATGAGGCAAAAAAATATTTAAATGTCATAATATATCTTGTTCATAGGCCTTTGTTGTCTGGTTGGTTAAAAGTGGAAAGATTGGATCCCCAGCAATAGTTTTGTTCTGCAGGTAATAGTTCCTTATTCCTATGGTAGAGCATACTGCATTTTGCATGTATTACACACAGGGCCTCCCTAAGGGCCTGTCGATTTATCTTTGAGGTAGCATTGGTAATTGATGTGTGAAATTTCTGAAATGCTAACACTCTGTATGTATTACGCACAGTTTTGGTATTCATATCAATCAAAGCACCTTGAAATAATTTAAAACCAAATAACCAAATTCAGAATAGGATTAAAACTATAGCAATTCTCTGAATTTGAATCCATGCTATTTCCTGCCAATTCTGCTTGCATTTAACTTCATGCAAGCACCACAATTTCTTATAACTCTAACACTAACCCTAGACCAGTACCCTAACACTAAACTACTACCCGAACCCTCCACCAACAATAATCATAACCCTAACCCTAGACTATTACCCTAACACTAAACTATTACCCAAATCCTAACAATAATCATAACCCTAACCCTAGACCATTACCTATAGATCATTACCCTAATCATAACAC
>JAMKCH010020440.1:0-128668 GCA_023653785.1 Ophioderma brevispina | reverse complement strand
TTAAAGTTGAGCAAAAGTGAATTTCAAAAATAATATTATCTCACAAAATCCCAAATTGTCAGTTATAAACTTGTAATTGTCATCTCATAGTATGTGTGTATATGTGGTCTAAATTTCAAAATGTACAGTAAGTAACACTTGCATAAAACATGGAAGCACAGAGGTGAGGTACGATTAATGTGTGCAACACGGTGGTACCGCCTCCACCTCCATGAAGATTAACATATTGTTACAATTACACTAATACATTGTACATTTCCTATTTTTGTAATAAGGTGAGGTGTTTAGAGTTCGTAATAGCTGACGCTATTCAAAAGGGATGTACAGCTCTGGTTGCCTGCGGACCAAGCCTTTCTAATAGCATAAGAACACTCTCAGTAATGGCGGGAACACTAGGATTGAAAACATATATACTACTTAAAACTGACAAGGTAATTATGATTGAAATAAGAATTGGTTTTACACTTTGTGATGTATATTCAATATTTGCTCAATACAAAATGCAGCATTTGTTTTATATAAGCTATTAAAATTTGCCTTTGTTTTACTTTAATGGTATTTCTGTAGCCACGTATTGAAACTTTGCAAGTGAGAAGTCTATCGAATGTCCATTTATATAGCAATTTTCAATTAAGTATAAATGATTCTAGTATGAATTTGTAAGATTCAAATTCGCGCATTCCTAAAGGAGAACTATGTTATAAAACAATATTTTGACACAATAAAATGTACATCTTATATAATAGTTATTTTGTAATATTTGAAAACAATTTTTAAATTCTAGTTTGGGCAATTTCTGATTAAAATCACCTGTATTGCTGATTCGAAACGTTGACATCACTTTCTTAATCCACCTTCCACCTGGTGGAATCCCAGTGCTTCTGAACAGGTATGCAACTTCCCAAGCAACAATGTAGGAGTGTGCTTTCCAAATAATTGACAAAGGCAGGCCAAGTAATGAGGGATTAGCAAAATGATGTCATTGTTGCAAATTACCTATCCATTACAGTGCATTTTTGCCAGTCTTGCCAGGAAATGGCATAAAACGCAATCTTAAAAATTGCTTTACATACCACAGATTAACTGGATGAAATATATTTTATTGTATCTAAATATTGTTAACAGTTCCCTTTTAAAATAATCTTTCCTTTTTTTGCAGGACCCAGAATCGATACCGTGTGTTGCCAACTTCCTCATTACACGCATGATGGGTGCTCAAATATACTTAATTCCTGAAGCACTGAATTATGCTGAAGACTGTGTCAGGATGAGAACCCTTGCAGACAAAATACGGTATTTGTACTTATATGTTTGCTTAAATGTTTAGTGAAAAGTAAAGGAGCAAGAAAAATTAAAGAAGATATTCCTATGGGCCCTTCGCCAGTCACATGTGTGACCTAAAATGTTAGTTTTCAGCTCAAAGCTGTTTTGTCAACTTGACCAACGTATCCAAGAATAATGCTCCCACTTTCGCTAGATTGGTTATTTCTTTCCTTGGGTCAATTAAAGGTTGATTACGTGTAGGACGTTTGACGAAAAGTTTTTTTTAATTCAAAATTTAGGCTGTAAACTTCTGTGAAAGCACCTCAATTCTTAAAGCTATTTCAGAAATAACAGTGACCTTAAATTACATAGTAAAGTTTTTCTTGCTTCTTTAAATACTACCATTATTTTTTTTTTTGTGATTCAACCAATCATCATCAAAACTTATTTCCATAATCCACAAATGACATACATACAATCACACAAAATGATTATGGGGAGGGGACCAAGAGCCAACAGGCCCAGAATTGGGCCCCCACCAAAGGATAACTATCCAAATGTATTAAAAGCATAACCAAACAAGCATACAATCACCCAGACGAGACATGCTACCAAAGAAAAACATTATAATGTTCATTTCACATTTATTCTAGTAATTTCACTAAGTCACAATGCAACAAACATCATTCATCAGATGACAAGAGTTTTTGATTCAGTTGATTTCTGAAGTGCTTAATCGATTTTGATTTCTTCTTTAATTTGGTTCAATATTATTCCAAAGTCTAGGTCCAATGTTCTTAATGTTTGATTCAGAGAAAACACTTTTT
Organism: Ophioderma brevispina; assembly: GCA_023653785.1. Taxonomy (NCBI): domain Eukaryota; kingdom Metazoa; phylum Echinodermata; class Ophiuroidea; order Amphilepidida; family Ophiodermatidae; genus Ophioderma; species Ophioderma brevispina. The sequence goes on along the minus strand of JAMKCH010020440.1, from coordinate 126,578 downwards.
GTTCGTGCAGAGTATAATTGCTCCCATATTTCTTGGGTGATAGTTATGTATCTCAGCGTGTTTGGTGAAACAACCCTTAAATGCAATTGTCAAAGAATTTAACATGCATGATTTTATTTAAAAAAAAAAAAAAAAAAAAAAAAAAAAAAAAAAAAAAAAAAAATAAAAATATTAAAACGAGAAAATAATGGATTTGAGGCTTCTGTAATGACTATTGGATATTGTTCGCCAAAGCCCCATTTTTTAAGTTTGAGTACTTTATCTAAATACTTTTTTACAAGTGTTTCCCCATGCTAATATACGGTAAAATTTACATAAGGTAATATGAGCGTGGAATAAAGTGTGTGAAGGATACGTTCAGGAATGTAATGTTTAAGTTGGGTTTAGTACACCACAGTTTCTTCTTGATATAATTTAGTTAATCATCATATGATATTTCCAAGTAAGATTTTCGTCAATTGTTACCCCCAAAATTTAGTTTTGATAGTGTTCTAGGTTATGTACCATCCAACCCACTATTAACTGATTGTTCTCGGTTATTTTACTCTTATAACTTGGAATGTTCCATGTACAGTACCTAATACCATATAATTAGTTTTACTAGCATTCTGATAGCTTATTTTTGCTTTACACCATTGTTTTACCGCTTCAAGCTCTTTTAATTTATCAAATCTACTTTAGCTCCAACTTTGGACTCGGAAAGCATATAGTAGTCTCAGCGCGCCATAAAATAAATTCTAAAATCGATGATGTTTTTTTTTTTTTTGTTATAATCGTTGATATATAATATGAATACAAGGGCCTAAGATAGACCCTGTGGAACCCCACATATTATATTTTTTGGGTTTGGACTTATTCGAGTTTATAGTATACATATTGTTTTCTATTATTCACGTAATTTTGAACCTTGCAAGTACAACACCTCTTAAGAAGCCGTAATGTCTAATTTATAAAGTAGTATGCTGTGGTCGATTGTGTCAAAGGCCTTTGACAAGTCCCAAAATATTCCCATTGTGGATTCATTTTGTTCAACGGCATTACTGATTTTGTCTACTAATTCTATTATCGCCATGTACGTAGAATGGTTGGGGCGAAACCCAAACTGCCTTTGATTGAGAATATTATGTTTCTCAATGTGGTGCATACATATGCCAAATACTAGTCTTTCAAGGATCTTTGAAAAGCATGGTAATATCGAGACTGGTCGGTAATTCGAGAATATATCCGCATCTTCTTTCTTATATATAGGTACTACCTTTGCAACTTAAGACTTTCAGGTACGCTGCCTGTTGATATTGATAAATTAAAAATCATGGTCAGTGGTCCAGCAATCTCATTGATTATTCTTTTTACAATAAAATTACCAATGTCATCATGTCCAGGACTTTTATTTTGATTAAATTTGTTGACTATCTTAATTATATCATTTTTCTACAATTGGTGTCATATAAGAATTTCCTTGGAGGGGTTCGTTGAAGTAATCATAGTAATTTTTACCACTATGCTTAATTTTTGAAGCAAGTTTTGGGCCTATATTAACAAAGAAATCATTGAACCCATTTACAATTTCTTGAGGATCATCCATTTTATCACCTGCATCATTTTGAATGTAGTTTGCTGAGTTCTACATTTACCACGGCCTATTATAGCGTTTATTGTTCGCCACGTTTGTTTAATATTATTTTTGGTAGCATTGAATTTCTGAAAAAAGTAATCACGTTTAAATTTACGAATTAGGGTATGCAGTTTATTTCTGTACGTTTTATAGGTTTGTAATCTCCGTTGATTGGGATAGTTTTTGTATTCTTTATATAATTTATTCTTTTTGTTAATACACTTTTTTTGTTAATACACATCACTAATATGGATAAAGATTGTGCTCTATTGTTACCTCGCTCAAGAATATACTAATCATTCTAAAGACCCAGCTTATTCTGTCTTCAGGCTGAAGAACGTACAGGGTTCTGCAATTAACTTCCAAACCACAGCAACAAACAATTATTGACAGCATTCTATATTATGCCAAACTTGTTCGCATGAGCGTACCTCAAGACTCAATTATGAGCCCGCTATTGTTTTTTTTGTTCGTAAATACATTTCTATCGCGGTCACTATTACATATTATTGAGTATTTTTTTTAGGCAGAATGCACGATATTTTTAACTTTAAACCTGAACGCGTTCTCAGGCCATTTCCTGGGCGCTCGCACACCAGGACTTTAGTCGGTAAAGATTGCCGGTTTTGACTAACGGGCCAAATAACTTTGTGTGGGCACACCAGCCAATATCGGGTTATAGTTTCATGAAAACAGCCTAAGTGGTGAGACATGGTGTCAGAATCCACGTCCAGAATGCCTATGGTCTTGCTAGTTTTAAGCAGTGGTTCAGCTCCACTGCGCTAAAACAATGAAGCGAACCTGGGCTAAGAGTGACCCAAAGTCCGGGGAAAAGTGTTTATTAACGTCTATTTATTATCTTCATCACTATGACTTTCTCATCCAAAATTTTGTCAACAGATTCCGTTTTTCTTACCTACTCTTATTTCTTTTGCAGGAAAGAACTGGCCAGAAGGTGTATCCAATAATTAATGGCGAAAATCCATGGATGTTTGGTTATATCAATGTATTTTCAAGAGAATGATTGAACCGGTAGGAGTATTTTAATGGTTTTAAACCTCCAAACATGTAGGTGTTGAACTAATTTCTAATGAAATTTTTGCACCATGCCTATCCCGTATCCGAAAACCCACATTGATGAACCCTGGCCAGCTTCATTTCCAAAACCAATTTAGTTTTTCGCCACTTGGAGGGGGCGGGGGATCGTCACATTGTATATGCATGACTATCTTTTAGGGACAAGAGCGCATTATTTACGCCCGGGAAAGGGTGGGATAATGAGAAGTTCAACTTTTTTTATGGAAATATTTCACTTCCCCCCCCCCCTTCGCTGTTCCTCCTCCGTTCATACAATTTCGCATTGCCTCTGATTTAGATAATTTCTTTCTCCATTTAAAGTTCATGTTTCCCCCTCTCTCCTTGTTAAGCATTTTAAATTTATTACATGTTCATGAATAATTCATGAAAATAATCATGCTATTTCATTGGCGGTTTCCGATTACAAGTGCTATTACAAGTGCTATTTCCCTTAGGAAATAGTTCGACGAATCTGGTTTCCATAACAACCTCGGTCCACAGAGTCACGGTCAGGTGTAATAAAACAAAATACTACATGGTTTTCTATCGGGGAAATAGGTCACACTATTTCCCTTGGGTACTGCTAAAGGCCTATCACCACCCCTTAACCCTCGGGTTCGGGTAATTCAAGTACCCATGCGAAAATAATGACCTATTTCCCCTCTAACCATGTAGTATATGTACATATTACTCCTCTTGCTTAAAATTGTTTTCGTATCCCTCCTCAACCTCCTCCCTCCCCTCTGGCATAAATGTAGTCAGGTGTGATTTTTGACGTTCTCGGCCTTCACAAATTGTTGAGTTCAGATGTTCTGCTTGTTGCCAAATCGCCTTTTATGATCTATCCATTATACATGTACATCGAGTACGTCATTACCACTATTAAACCTGTGGATGTGCGCGCCTATTTATGGGTCGCATATATGTATGTTAGAGCGATTCCTGACTAGTCTGTGTTACAGACCTTGTAACTGTATTATTTACTCCATGGAAAGATAACCACCGGGTATTTTGAGCTAAAGGTACAATACTTATTACTAGTCCACTCAATCTACGGTATCACCTGGACATAATTGCTACAGAAGGTTTTTTTGCTGTAACTTGTTGTGCAAACCCTGCCGAACAACATATCAAAAAGGTAGAAAAAAGGAAGCATGGCAAGACATGCTAATTTGCATAAAACCTATGTGCCAGTTTTACCTATATTTTGGTTATTATACAATATATTAAAAGGGGACGACCCGATTTAAGTAATAAAGTTTTCAATCTTGGGGGGATAGCGTGGTCCGTCCCCAAACCGCATCTGTTAAGTTTTGCGCTGATATTTTAAACCCCGTTTTTCATGTGAGAGCTAAAAATATGATTTTCTTAGCCCTATAATGTGTAAAATTAATATCGATCGAGCAAAACGGGTACTTTTGTGCTCATAACTTCCAAACCAAATATCCTTTAGCCCTAAGATTTAACAGGGTAAATGAGAAAAATAGTAGCTTTCTTCAAATACCAAAATGTTGACCACTTCCGGTAAAATCTTGGAGTATGGGGACGATTCTATTTGCGATAGCACGGCAGCCCGTCCGCGGGGGGGGGGGGGGGTGTGCAGGGTGCGGTCGCACACCCCAATTCCACGAAAAAGGGGTGAAGGTCCACTTTTTGCCGATTTTTCATTTTTTTGGATACAAGATCCAAAATTTAGAGGAAATATGACGAAAAAGTCCACTTTTTGGTGATGAGATGTTCAAAACCTCCAAGAAATTACCATTTTAGGGGGGTTAGATCCATTTTTTTTCCAAAAAAGGTCCACTTTTGTGAAGACCCGCACCCCCCGTAAAAAATCCTGCGTACGGCCCTGGGCCACGGCCCTTTAACTCTTGAGTCTTTCTTGCTGTCCCACATAGGACCCGAGGTACTTAATTGAGGTCTAACCTTTTTGAGTTGGGTACCGTGTGTAGTGCAGATAGGTTGATGATTTTCTTCCTCATTGACGGTCATGTATTCCATTCCGTCTCTTTGGCATTTAGAAGTAGGCTGACTTTATCTGAAGCATTCTCAAATGATGCTTTGTAGTAGTAGATCTTGTGCAGCACATATAACATCCCCTGGTAGAGCTGCATAGTCAAGGTCAGTGAGATGCTGACTTTGGTGACGTCTAGAATGATTGACCGCCTTTTTATGCTGCTGTCCTATACCTAGAAATACCCAGGCTATTACTAAATGACCCCCTTTTTAAAATGTTCACATACTTAATGACCCCAATTTAGTGCTGCAGCATGAGGTGAAAAAGGGCCTTAGATTTCTACCAACCAGGGCCGGAATAATAACATTGCAATCATAGCTAAAATTGATCATTGGGTTGTGTAGTTTCATGAATACTTGAATGACAAAAATAAAAGTGATGGCAATTTGCAAAAACCAATATTTTCGAAAATGGCCGCAATTTTTAAAGGTAATAGCACTACTATCGTGACTTAGTGTCGGAATGTATGTTGTCTGGGTCAAGCGGTTCAATATACAATTGCCAGAATTGTCTGAGTCATGGAAATTTATATACACGGCTATTTTTCAAGATGGCTGACATCTATGCATCTCGTCAAAGAAAACCGTATAATTCTTATTATATAACCTAAGAAGATGATTTTGGTGTCTAAATGAGTGTTTTCCGGGTCAAGGAGTTCAATAAAATTATTCTCAAAACTGTAGGATGAATATAAAAGTGATGTTTATTTGTATTGTCACTTTTTTTCCAACATAGCCCATTATTTTAAATACAAGTACACGTGAGTGTTAACTTTCTGCAATGTCAGGCTTAAAGGGACATAACACGCTAATTTTTTAGTTTACATATGTGATAAATTATGGTGAAACCAAAATATCACATTGGTGATCTTCCAAAAAATTATTAGCTAATTAGAAGACAAAAAGGAAATCGGGAACTGATGGGCGCATCCGTGTTGCCAATAATCTCACGGCCATAGTGACGTTTTGGCCATCTCGCGGCCACTGCTACGTCATGTCTATAGTTTGTCCCATGATGATTGTCAAGACAAAGTAATTTACTTTTGAGTATCTAACATGTCTAATAGGTTTGCATGCCTTGAATCGACGTGTAACTGCAGTGATTATATTCCAATAAAGAAATAACTACTTCACAGATTAACCTCAATACAAATAACGAGTTGGCCTCCTTACTTCGGATGTAAATATTTTTCTAATGAAGAGTAGAGTCAATTGAAGTCCCACCTGTCCCACATCACCGTTCAGCTGGCCAGATAGCACAATAGTGTCATTCCAAGGTACGCATTGAAGGTCTCAATTGATTTTACGCGGGGAATTTCAAGTGATTGTATAGCATGTGGCATTGAGGGACTCTAATATGAATGGCTCTACTGAGAGCATGATGCGAATAGCGTTTCAGCTGACATTTAGTCCCCCTTTTTAAAAACTTAGAATACAGTGACATTTTGTGAGACACGCTATATAATCCGCTAAAATTCTAACATTCCATCACACACCTGCTTTATTTGTTGGCAACATGGCTGCTCCGATCAACCCAGTGAGAACAATAAGCAAAGCCTAGCGTGATGATCTCCTTTAATGTGGCAAAGTGATAAAATACATTAACCCAGATTAACCTTGATAATTAATACCAACACAGAATCCTACTCCTCCTTAGAACTTCCTAACTGCTCTTTATGGCCCCTATGAACGAAATACCCAAAACATTGACTACCAATAGGTGTGCACGTGACCATTACCATTTAATTGTTCGAAATTCGGGGCCATTTTACTCTTGACATATCTGAAACAAACAAATAATAGTTTCTATTAAAGTAATCAAGTATGCCGGCCAAAATATCAATTTCCTGCCATTCCCAGTATATAGGCTCGGTTTTAGGTGAATACATATAGAGTAGTCAAGGTGTCACATTTTGGGTGTCACATTGGTAGTCCATGAATAACATGACTCACGACTCATCTGACAGTTTTGAGAATATTGCTGTTGAAATCCTTGACCTAAAAAACATCCACTTTGTCACCAAAATCGTCATCCTAGGTGCTGTATAGCACGAGGTATAAAGGATTTTACATTTTATATGCTGTCCGTCTTGGAAAATAGTGACGTATGAAAACTTCCATTACTTTTTATATTCATTTGACAGTTTTGTAAATAGTTTTATTGAACTCCTTGACCCAGAAAATCTTTAATTTGACACCACAATCATCTTCATAGGCTATATAATAAGAAATGTAAGGTTTATGTCAATAAAATGTCAGCCATCTTGGAAAATATCGGCACATGCAACATTTTATAGTTTTGGGAATAGTTGTATTGAACTCCTTGACTCAGAAAAAAACATTTTTACACCAAAATTGTCTTCTTAGGTGTTTTTGGCTTTAAGATGGCTTCCATTTTGGAAAATGGCGTCGTATGCAAATTGCCACCACTTTTAATTTTGTCATCACCCGTTTTCATGAACTCCACATCCCGACGGTCAGTTTTAGCTATAATGACAAATGTTATTATTCCGACCCCGGTACCACTTTCCAAACTCGTTGGTGCTGCAGCACTAATTTTCTTCTTTCCTGCTATCCACTTTTATCAAAATTTTGCATAAAATGATCCACTTTTTAAAATATTGCACAACACCCAAATTCAAACTTTTTCGCAGCTACGGTGCACAATTTTAACATGTGTGCATAATTTCATGCACCAATTTTATAATTTCATGCAGTTGAAACTCTGGAAAGAAGCACTCCTATTGGTTAACTCATTTTTTTGGCCCCCTTCTAAAATTTCATACTGGATGACCCATTGTTAATCAGTTTTGTGGACCGAATGACCCCGTATTTTTTGATACAGTTTACGAACGGACCCGGGGAAAGAACCCTATTTTTCACCTGGCCGAGGCCCCATATACCCATCACTTCGCATAGGAGTGCCCCCCGGCACAAGTTGACCTAATGTGTTGAATAACACTCTCTGATAATAATTTGCTAAATAAAGATCTCCCATCCCTAATGGCAGTCTGACAAATCATCTAAATGCAAATTAATTTTGGCGGGGAAAATTGCGGCCATTTTGAATAATGACTATCACTTTTCCACTTTCAATATCATCAATTGCAAGTTGTTTACACACTCTTAAGCAAGGCATATCCTGCAAAACATGTTCCAATACTAACAGGAAAAGGAAAATGTCCCCTAACATGCATTTATGACTATGCTATATACATTTGTCGAAATATGGGCGCGTATACGTCCACGTAAGATAAATGCAATTAGCATGTCTTGCCAGGCTTTCCCTTTTCTACCTTTTTGATATGTTGTTGGGAGATCTTTTACTGTCTAGTTACAGCAAGAAAACCTTCTGTAGCAATTTTGTCCCAGGTTTGCCTAGAATTTTATAGATGAGTGGACTATACGGTTTACAAACCTCTCTTGAGTTTAAACCCACACCGTAACATAAGTATTCGACAAAGTACAAGTCCATACTCGTAAGCAGAAGGCCAGTTCGAATCTGCTATTCGTAGAATCCGAATCCGAGTCCGATTGCAAGTATATCAGGTCCTAGTGGGAGTAACAATCAGACATTAAAATTACATACTGTCGTATTTTACAACACGCGATTTATTAGAAAATTGCTATTGAAGTCTCCCGGACATTCCATGTCTAATAAAATGAAAGTAAGCATCAGAAAGTGTTTAGACTTTATTATTTGAATCAAATAGGATGAACTTTAATAGTAAATATTAAAATAAACAAAAAAAGCTACATTATAATTTTTAATTAAGCTTCAAAGTTAATTAAGTGACGTCAATTTTTGTAGATTTAGAGAAAAGTAATAATGAAAATTATTACAAACCTCAAAAATGTAAAATACGAAAGTAAGTGTGCGGGGCGATATACTATAAGTAACGAGTTCGGCAGCGAAAAATATTCAAAATAATGAAAATGAACCCTTATTGGTGTCCCCTCACACCTCCACTTATCTGCAAAACAGTAGCGTAACAGGCGGGGGTGGGGCAGGGGGCACGCACCCACCCCCCCCCCCCCCCCAGAACACTCCGGGAAAATCCGCTCGACCTACCGGGAAAAGAAAAGGCAAAAAAAAGGAAGAAAGGCAAAGCAAAATATTGGGGAAATAAGCGTGTAAGAGGACCTGAAAGGTGGAAGGCAAACGTAAGCGCGCGGACCCCAGGCCAATATAGACTTAACCCCTCCCCCAACCCCCCACCACCAACCCCCCCGCCCCCAACCCCCACACCACCTCATCCCCCACCCACCCAGATTTTCGAACCGACTTAAAAAAATCTCTATACAATGGATGGAAACCTGGGGCTTTGTAATTGAGGCACTGACGGCCATATTGGTCATCCAAAAAGAGTCCGCAAACGGTGGTTAAGAGCCCGGTCATTATACAACATTTTGTTTCCCATTGAATGTGGATAAGCGACATACATACTACAGAATCAAGCCAATTCTTGAGCTCATTGTATTGCGCGTATGGGAAATGGCATGTCCTAAAACGTGCACTCGGGGTACAACTTCTGTTAAACATGTGTCCTCTGAATGCTATATGTATTCGGTGAACAAATGTCCACTCTTTGCTCAAAGGAAAAAACATCCATTCATCTATATACAATTACTGTGGTGTAGCCAATCCATTGTATAAGATCAGTGGTTACCGGCCCCTGCTGAAAACAATTTGAGTGATTACATTCTGTCAAAACAGGAGGCAATTAACTACAAGTCGTTTATGCCAACGGCTTGAGACATGTATTTTTCGGCGGGGAATTGGTCAAGTGAGTTTATAGCATATGGGCAGATTGAGGGACTAGCTAATGATGAATGGCTCTACGTCGAAGCATTGCATGCTGAATAGCATTTCAGTTGACATTAGTCCCCCGCTTTTTTAAACTTAGTAATACCAGGTGGACATTTTTTGAGACCGCTATATAATCGCGCTAAAATTGCGTAACATTTCCATTCATCACACACCTGCCGTATTTGTTGGCGAACATGGCTCTCCTATCAACCCATGAGAACAATCGCAAAGCCTAGCCGTGTAGACTCCTTTAATGTGGCAAAGTGATCAAATTAACCCGATTACCCTTGATAATTAAATACCAACACAGAATCCTACTCCGCTCCTTAAACTTCCTAACTGCGCTTAATGGCCCCTATTACGAAATACCCAAAACTTGCACCGATAGGGGTGCAGCGTTACCATTTGACCATTTAAGTTGTTTCGAATCCGGGCCATTTTACTCTTTACATATCTGAAACCAATCAATAATAGTTTTCATTAAAGTATCAGGTAAGTACCGGCCAAAATATCATTCCATGCCATGCCACGATATAGCCTATGGTTTTAGTGATAACATATAGAGTAGTCAAGGTGTCACATTTTGGTGTCACAAATTGTGTGTTCGCCATGAATAACATTACTCACGACTCATCTGAGTTTTGAGAATATTGCTGTTGAAATCCTTGTGACCTAAACACATCCACTTTGGGCACCAAAAATCGTCAGTCCCAGGTGCGTGTATAGCACGAGTTATAGAAGGGATTTACATTTTACTATTCTGTCCGTCTGGAAATAGTGACGTATGAAACCTTCATTACTTTTTATATTCCATTTGACAGTTTTGTACATAGTTTTATTGAACTGTTCTTGGACCATAAATCTTTATTTGACACACAATCTAGCTTATGAGGCTATATAATAAGAAATTTAAGGGTTTAAATGTCAATAAAATGTGCATCCATCTTGGGAAAATATCGGCACATGCAGGAGAACATTTACTAATAGTTTGGGGAATGAGTGTATTGGGAAACTCCTTGACTCATAAAAAAACAGGTTTGTTTCAGCCAAATTGTCTTCGTTAGGTGTTTTTTGGCTTAAGATGGGGCTTCGTATGTGCAAATTGCCACCCGACTTTTTAAGTTTGTCAATCGAACACCCCACCGCTTTTGTCATAGACTCCACATCCCCGAGATCGGTCAGTTTTAGCTATAATGACAAATGTTTATGTATTCCGACCCCCGGGGGGAAGGGGGGCCGGTACCGGGGGGGAGCTTGTCCCAAACCGTTGGTGCGGCGCACTAATTTTTCTTCTTTTTCGCTGCTATCGGGCACTTTTTATCAAAGTTTGCATAAATTATCCCCTTTTTAAAATAATTGGAGAACACCCAATTCAAACTGTTCTGCAGCTTACGTGCACATTTTTAACAATTTTGCATTATTGTCATGCAAACCATTGTTATAAATTTCATGGCAATGTGAACTCTGGAAAGAAAGCACTTCCTATTGTTGACTTCAGGTTTTTTGGCCCCCTTGCGGTGAAAATGTTTCATACTGGCTGACCCCATTTGTATAAATCATGTGGACCTAATACCCCCGTATTTTGAGTCCTTTTATCTGAGACGGACCCGGGGAAGACCCTATTTTGTCAACCTTGGCCTGAAGGCCATATCCCATCGACTTCGCATAGGGAATGTTCCCCGGCGCCCTGCACAAGTGTGACCTAATGTTTGAATAAATACTCTCTGATATCTTTTGCTAAATAAAGATCTCCCCATCCCTAATGCAGTCTGACAAATCATCTAGAATGCACAATTAATTTTGGCGGGAACTTGCGGCCATTTTGGGAATAATTACTATCACGTTTACTTTCAATATTATCAATTGCCATTTTCAACACACAACACTTAGCAGGCATAGCCATGCAAAACATTTCCAAATATAACAGGAAATGGAAAATGTCCCTAACCATTCTTTATAGCTATGGCTATATACATTTGTTCCCAAATATGTGGCGCGTATACGTCCACGTAAGATAAATGCAATTAGCATGTCTTGCCAGGCTTCCCTTTTCTACTTTTTGATATGTTGTTTGGGAGATCTTTTAAACTGTCTAGGTTACAGCAAGAAACCTTCTGTAGCAATTTTGTCGCAGGTTTACCTAGTAATTTTCATAGATTGAGTGGGCTATACGTGTGACAAAACCTCGTCTTTTGGGAGTTAAGACCCCACAGACGCTACAAGTATTACGACAAGAGACATTCCAGACTCGTTAAAGCCGGAGGGCCGAGTTCGAATCTGCTAGCGTAGAATCCGAACGCGAGTCCCGATGTCAAGTACTCAGGATGTCTAGTGGGAGTACATGCAACTTAAAATTCATACTGTCTTATTTTACAAAACGCGGAGTTATGAGAAAATTGCTTTAGACAGCTCCTCCCTACATTCCATGTCTATAAAATGAAAGTGAACATAGACCAAGAAAGTGGTTAGACTTTATGATTTTGAATACAAGAGTATGGTAACTTTAATATGTAAATAGGGGTTAAACGTAGTAAAATAAATCTACAAGATGTATAACATTCCTCTTAATTAACTAGCCGATCAAAGTTAATTAAGTGACGTCAGGGTTTTTTTGTAGATTAGAGAACAAGTAATAAGAAAAATTATGTACAAAACCTCAAAAATGGAAAATACGACAGTTGATGCGGAGGCGATAATATAAGTACGAGTTCGGCAGAGAAAAATATTCAAAAATATGAAATGAAACCCTTATTGGTGTCACCATCCACACCTCCACTTATCTGAAACGTAGCGTACCAGGCGGGGGTGGGGCAGGGGGCACCCCAATCCCCACCCCCCCCCCCCCCCCCTTAAACACCCGGGAAAATCCGCTCGACCTACCGGGAAAGGAAAAAGGCAAAAAAAGGAAGAAAGGGCAAAGGCAAATAATGGGAAAGAACCGGTGGAAGGGACTGAAATTGGAAGGCAAACGTCAAAGCGCGCGGACGCCAGGCCATATATCCTTAAAACCCCTCCCCACCCCCCCCAACCCCCCACCAACCAACCCCCCCCCCCAACCCCCACACCACCCTCATCCCACCCACCCCAGATTTCGATAACCGCTTAAAAAAAATCTCTATACAATGGATTGGAACCTGGGCTTTGGTAATTGAGGGCACTGACGGGCCATAATTGGTCATCCCAAAAAAGAGCCCAAACAGGTTGTTAAAGAGCCGGGCGTGCATTATCACCAAAATTTGTTCCATTTCAACTGTGGATAGCGACATAACAGACTACAGAGATCAGCCAATTCAGTGAGCTCATTGTTTGTGCGCGTATGTGATGGCATGTCTCTAGAACGTGCACCCGGGATAACACTTTCTACTTCTGTTAACAGGTGTCTCTGGAATGCTATTGTATTCGGTAGACCAAGATTTCCGCCAGTTGCTCTTTGCTCCATTCATCTAATATACAATTTACTGTTGTGTATCCAATCCATTGTATAAAGATCATTGTTACTCCCCTTCTGAAACAATTTTGAAGTGATTACATTCTGTAAAAACCTGAGCATTAACTACATTAGTTATTCCCCGGCTTTAGAAACAGATGTTGTTTTTTTTTTTTTTTTTTTTAATCAAATTTTTAAATTATAATAGGCGTTTGCCAAAGACGTTCTATATACATAGAGATGCAAACGTTACGTCATCTTTAGAAATTCATCGTCTCGCATGTTTTGCCGACCACAATAGAAAACATAGAGTACCAACATAGAAAGCAATGGCTCCTCCGCTTTCTTTCACATACTGTGGGTGCCGCTTTGCATATACACTAATCGTAAGTGTACAAATGGATGTATGTGTTAGATGTGGCCAGGTGTAAAAATAGTGCACCTGGATCATTGTCGCTCAATTACTCTTTTTTCTCATACTGCATGCGCGCTTAGGTGAAAAGAGTATTCATTGAGGCGGTTTATTTAAATAAAGACCGACTGACGTTTCATTTCATTTCGTTTTGTGGCCATGGGTAGACAAAATTTAACCACCCAATAGCACCCAAACATCCACAACTGATATTTTCCGACTTGGTTTGCGTACCGAATTGACATTATGTGTGTATACAAGCACCCAACTAATATGTATTCCGTCATATTCCAAATGTCAGCGCCCAGCACGGACGACAGTTTTGGAATGGGCTTCACCCCCTTGGCGTTTGCTCCCCGCTACCTTTTCCGGGTTGAACAATTTTAATCCCCTGCATTTTGTCAGACAATATCTTACTACCAATCCTGCCAACATACAATGCCTGGACGCATAAAACCCCCGCACCGCGCGCAGTGCTGTAACCGCTAGACCTAAACCGGGGATCCGTCTGCTCATTCATCCACGGTAAGGGTATTATTAGCCGGCTGACTATGTTTCAGTTTGTAGACTTTGTGGACCCCTCTTTTTCACATCATGCGGGGACCATTGAAACTAATTATTAATAAAACAATACTACCGATGTTGACTTAAAAAAGAAAAAGGAATTTTATTAGGGATATACAGCCAATTTTTGGAAAAATAAAGATTGATGACGTCCCGGCATGATTGGTTTAGTATTTTTTGGCTTCGGGTGACCCCTTCAGGTAAAAATGACTTACGGGTGGTCCCTAATTGGAAAAAACACCTATTAAGCGTCCATCGTACGTCGGTTTTTGAATAGTAGGGAAAAGGTACATTTGTGCTGTTTAGAACATAATACACGTTGTCTTTTGGAAAAAAATAAGGCACTTTGGGGCAGAAGTACAGTACAGACCTAGGTCTGATTATATATATCAAGCGGTCGCACCCCGACGAGCAACTGATATCGTGATCTCTTGACACGTGACCTGGTACCTTACACGTGACAGCCTCTAAAAACCAAACTATTCATCTCGTTACCGTTTATAACTAAAATACTGCAAAGCAGCAAGCATTCTGTATCTCCTTTGTCACAGCGTAACTCGTCAAGATGTAAGACTATACATGTGGTTCTGTACAGGTAAGGTAGACACATCCTGCTTCGAGTTGGGCATTGGGATTTCCCAACGGTAATTTGTGAACTGCTACAATGCATTTACTATGACTGGCAGTCTCGGGGCCCAGTGACAAAAAAATCATCTCTTAAACCTTTGTTAAAGAATCTTAGTAATATCATGATAAATTAAGAAAAACAAGAGTTCACATCAATCATGCTTCTGTTAAATTACCTGTGCATAACTCAAACTCCAAAACTCCCCTGCAAATTAATTCTCTATCAAACACATAAGTACCCTACTATCGCGCCATGTCTTACAGAGCTATGCGCTCTTTAGCCATTCGCACCGATACACTCTAATATAATATCAAACAGCCCTATATAATTATATAACCCCCCAAAACCATGCACTCCGGATGCTATGTGGTAAAAAAGCCCGTCGAAACTACAAAGTGAATTCTGGGCAGGGGTGTCCCCAGCATTTTTTGAGATGCCCGATGTCCCATAGAGAAATCTGTAAATAATGCGAAGATGCATGGTAATCCTTGGCAAAGATAATAGACCTGGGACTGGACCAAATAACCACTGTAGTAACAATCTGTAAGTCCCCATCTGGGGCTAGGAAAACCAAGTTTAAAAATTCATAAATAAATTATTACGATCACATTACTGTCTGTTCCCGCCATAAAACTGGCACATTTTCAGTAAAAATTATTACAGTTCCACCTCTTTTCTTTTTTTCAATATCAGAGACCAATGTAATATGTATAGACTTCAAAAACCATGAGCTAAAGATATTACAATGGGTCGGGTATGTAGGGCCATTGTTATAGCCAGGTGGTACCACCTCCACGATTCGTGTTGCTTTGACACATACCCCCACCGCCGTCCTATCTCACAATAACTAACCATGTACTGATAATCTAGTTGTTGACACTAAATTTTCTTTGAAACGGCGGTAAATTGAATAGAAATGAATTTAAGCAATAAGTTACGTATTTCTGTTCTGCCAAAGTTGTTGTTAGGTAAAGCTTGCCCAGCACATTCCTTATGAGTTTTACTGTTCCTTGTTTTCTTCACTTTTTTATCCAAACTTATGAAAACATGGCCAAGTTATTGAAACACGCACTATAGAAGCTCAATATTTATGTATTCGTGAATGAGGTTAGTATTTTGTCCTGAACGTACTCAATCTAAATTGGAGAGCGTAACAGCTGAAATCTCTTAGCTGCCAACGACAATATAACAATGTACCTCCCAGATGATAATATCCTTTAACTCCATTGTTTGCTGAAGTCTATTTGTTTATCCACTATTCACTGATATTTGGGAATGAAATTGAAGTGACATTTATATATTTTTAGAATGTGCCAGTTTTTTAATGTTCGGGAACAGACAGTTATGTGATCGTCATAATTTATTATGAATTTACAACTTGGTTTTCCCTTAGCCCCAGATGGGGACTACAAAACAACAGCATAGAAGGACATGTTCCCCATCGACTATAACAACTTTTAGTGACAGGTTTTCATTTACCGTTGCCAAAAGCGACTGTATTTTTAACTCCATCCAACACACATTAGAATATGTGTTCATTCATTTATTATTTGTGGGCCGCCAGCATAGCTGACAGGACCAACATAATAGATTCACGCTGTTGTATGTATGTGTCACTAATATTGATTTGTTTAATGAGCTGGCTCCATAAAAATATTCTTTGATGATAGTGAGCGCCCAAAAGCCGAGAACCGTGGAATCTAGTTTTATATTGGTATTTTTAATTAAAAGTGTTTAAAAATTATTAATAATTTTAAAATGAAACGCAAAATTCAAACGAAAGAACGTAATGACACAAACATAATAACTCAGAAACAAATGACGTACAAAATGATGCATCCATGCACCTCTTTGACAATAAATAGCGCCATGTACATAATACAATTTGGCCTTGTATTTAAATTTTCCGTGCTCCATCCGCTGGGGATTTACTTTATTTCCTTCACTAAAATTAAAACTAATTATCTTAACCACGAAAAAGAGCGTCCCCACCTGAAAAGAGTGAATTATTAGAAAAATGAAAAAAATTTTTTAAAAAAAAACATTAAAATATCAACTAAATTATTTCCAGAATAACAGTGAACAATGGATATACCACAAACCTAAACATGCTCAAGCGAACAATGGAGCTAATGTATTCAATAATCGGCCCGGGACACACTTCACATCTTTTACATCTGGTCATTGTTATTGTGCACGCAGTGAACAGACTCGAATGGTAGTCCTTGCCGCATGGCAATTTTCCTCGCTTCGCGATAAAAGAAATTCTTGAGATTCTACGTGCTGTTCAATAACTTTGACCATATGATAATAATTTTTTTGAAAAGAAAGTAAAGGACCAATTCATGAAGAAAGCCCATGGCAAGGAATGACCTAATTTGTGCATAACCTAAGATCCGCAAGTATTGTCTTAAAACCCTATTTATTTCTATTCAATTACAAGAAAGGCCTTGGTATTACAGCGAATACATTTTAAAAATCATGAGGCGAGGTGATTGTGCCCCTTAAGTTCCATGAACAGATACTAGAGCTCAATCGGCGAAATCAAACACCTGATATAGCTTAAAATCTGTTCACCAGTGTAGGCATTAACAATGTGACCTGCATACCTGTTGAGAAGAGATCGAAGGTTTTTAGGTTGATTTGATATCATTAGCTCTATTGTTGGCTTGAGTTTAAGTGTACATATTGGTCACTGCCTTCTGGGAGTAAATTGAGTGGACCTGTTATTAATTTTCTAAATAAGATTCACTTTTGCATTTGGGGATGGATACAGCTTCCTGGTTTACATAATATTTTTAAATTTTAGTAAGGAAAGACAGTGATCCCAGCGCTGGAGCACGAAAAGGTCGTTAAACCACGAACGTATCATGGCCTATAACAACATGCACGTATGATGTTCAAACATCTCAAAATTCGATAATTTGTTCTTTCTAAAGGGCCTTGAGTCTTTCACGGATATTGTAAACAGCATCAGCAACAGCTGGTACATCAGCAGGACTGGTCATCTCTAACCACCTCACAGGACACGCCAAAATTAAGTAAGTCCAGGGAAAATTATAAATATTTCGCAGCTTTTCGCGCCGAAAAGAATTAACGCTTAAGTGCCAAGGGGGAGGGGGGGGGTTCCATGGTCCCAAACATATGATTTTTTTTTTTTTCGATTTCTCGGTTAACCAATAAAATTTTTAAGGAGATTGTTGTTTGCTATTGTCTGATATGAATACGCTTCTCCCCCTCCATAAAAAAAAAATCCGCCAAAAAGGCTTTATTAGAATAATTAGGTGGTAGGTTGGGTCCCCAGGAAACCCCCCCCCTTGGGCACTAATGGGAATGACCACAAAATCTAGATAGTTACTATACAAATAAAAAGTACACTTTATTTTATGCTTAAATATACCTTGGAAGCAAATTAAGAGTGCGTGTCTGATTAAACCACCTGAAATTCTAAAGTCAGGAAGATGATGACGGTCTTGAAATCTCTTGATATTTTTTCTCGGGTATGTTTGATGAAACATTTCACTTGGGGGATAATTTCCCTTTACACATACCAGTGTTTCTAGATCATATTGCCTGGATTTGCCAAATTTCCGCATTTTTGAGAATATTTAAATCCTCTTATTTGTCTTTTCAATATATCTTTTTATAATTTGCATGCTTAAACCTCAATATGCAGGAATATGTTATACTATTAATTGTCTGTAAATGCTATTTAAAAAAATGGTGTTTATGCATTGTCTTCGAGGTTCTATTATATGGTAAACATGTTAAAAATAGCGATTTTTAAAACACAAAAAACATGTCTTTTTAAACTTGACGTTTTCTTTCAGGGCAGTAATATCTCTCTTTAAAACTGTATTGAAACAAAGTTAAGATGTCCAAGAAAATATAAATTTTCACCGTTGGGTTTTTTTTGCATTTTAGTTTAGGAAAACTTCCATTTTATTTTTAACCCTCATCTTACCCCATCCTTTGAAACCCCTGAGCAAGGGCGTGGCTACCACCCCTCCGGGATTTCCTTATTAAGCACCTGTAACTTAGAGTTTGTACCAATGGATAGATCTTGTCTTCCTCCTTACATTGATACCAAAATGAGTACCCAATACCTAGTATAATGTCACAATCGTGTACTGAAAGACATAGATATACAATGTACAATGGGCAAAATTCAATTTACATCAAGAAGTAAGGAAACTACCAGAATTGCAGATTAAAACATCATTTTACGTTATAAAAAAAGGTCAGTGGAGTATTCATGACAGATAATTATGTTAACATTATAGTTTCCAGTACCTACACATACGAATATCAAAACAACAAATTCTGACAAAGGGGGGGGGGCTGCTTGTGTTCTGTGAGCTGTAATAATAGCTGAACCATTATACCGTATTAATTAACAGTCCAATGGTCGATTACCTGATTGCCAGGTTTATCGAAAAGCTTTGATTTGTAATTTGTGATCTGAGATTATTCAGGAAAACACCTTGGATAACCCAAGAAATCCTCTACAGAAAGGCGGGCGGCATCTATTTTCAGGGGCAAACATCATATAAAATTGTGTTAGTACATTATAGGCCTATGTGTTTTCACTGTAAATTGCGCATGTGACACAAATTACTCCATTCCACGGGGGAAAAGGGGGAAAACATTTCAACACGGGGGAAAGCGCCCCCCCCCCGGTTACGCCACTGGTTCCTACCACCTGGGAGAGGAATGGGGCAGGAAGGGATGAGCAAAACAAATGTTCCAAGTAGGTAGACTGTAAACGCAAATGCGAAATGTGTTTATTTGTTATTTTTTTAAAAGGATTTTCACCAGAAATGGCTCAAATCGGTCATATGGAAGGCAAAACAGTGCAAAACCATATTTTGATGTGGAAATGGGGGCCACATGCCACATTATTTTTTTTTGCGGGATGTTGTGTACCCTTTGTAAAGCCATAGTTGATTTTATGTTTAAGGAGTAATTTCTATTCTACATTTTTAGTGTTCTTCTTGTGCTGATAACCGCTTCCAATATCCAGTACATAGATGTCATGCTCACCTAAAAGAAAATAGTTTCCTAACCGATTTTACATACAGCATTAATTAAAAAAAAAAAAAATCGAATTTACTTTTGGACCACCTAACAAAAAAACGAAAACTAGTGGGTGTTTGGACTATGCGTCCCAAAAACACGAACACGATACTTTTATAATGCCAAATTAACAATGTTGGAATTGCTCATCTGGTTCTACCTTTTTAAACCATCGCCCCCCCCCCTTTTTTTCTTCTCGTATATGAATACAAGACTTACACAAGAAACCTGTCATTTGTTTTTATTAGGTTTATCTAGTAGAATTATATGTAAAACCTGGTTTTTTATTTTAAACACTTTTAATGGTCAAAAAGAAACATCCTATTTGTGGATACTTTTGCATCATTAAAATATGTTGCCATGTAAAGTTATGCGTAAATGTGTTTAAAGTAAAGTAAGTGGCCAATTTACCCACATCCGAAGATGGTAACTTTGTTCTCTCAAGTTAAAAAAAAATACTTGAACTATTTTGTCCGGAAACAAATTGAGGAAAGGAAAAGGTTCAGATGCTGTCAACTACAATCCAGGTATAGAAGTTTTTAGTTACGCTGGCCTCATAGCCCACCTACAATGGTAAAGAATAGGGCATCTATTCAGTTGACTTTATTCCCTGTCACCTATGGAGCCCGGACTATATGGCTTCAGGGAGGGATTCTATTAATTTTACACTGGTCAAATTTAGTTCCCACCGTGATACCTTTTACATGCATTGAAGGTGATGGCGCATGACATGGCACTGAACAGTAGGATATTAATATTAAAGCTGAAGCCAACCCTACCACTTAACACCACACCAACCAATCCATGTTGGGCGCGTCTAAAGAGCATTTCCGCTTAATGTTTCAACATTGACGGGAGAGGAGGGATTAGTTATATGATGTAGTGCAACAAACGATTTGTTCCTACGGTACCTTGTAGTAGAGTTAAAATCATGAATTAAAAAAAAAATACAGCGTTCACGGAAACGGCCGCGTTATTCTGCCATGTGGTTTGACGGCGGACACAGGTGGTCACGAGTAAAGTCACTCAAGTCCCAAACACATCGGACAGGACTACCAAGGATCATTGAATTAACGTTGAATGTCATGAAAATTTATTTGACCATTTAATTTAGCCCAAGCAATTTGATAATTCTGAACACTTGGGGCCATAACTCAAGATGACCTGTCGCCCCCACTCTTGCCTAGGCATGTGGGCATACCAAGGACCCTACATGCCAAGTGTATGACAATACGTGTGCATGTGGAAAACTCAGTGGGTAATTATGTTTAGATTCACATTTTTACCTCCGACAGAACATACCCACACTACCAAAGCAATCCATGTGTGCCCTCTGCAGACGACACAAAAATACAATTAAGTCAAAATGTTTAATGACCCTTATTATTTTTACGTTCGTCTCCATTCTCCATAATTTTACCCTTCCGCTCCCTTCCCATCCTTGGGGCTCCTCGCCTCCCGCTCCCCCCCCCCTTATCCCCGTGTTACTGTTCTCCCTGCCGCCGCTCTCTTGGATATCCCTCTTCCACGCGTGGCCGTCGCGGCGCTGGCCTGTGTTGTCTTCTTTTATTAGTTTTTTCTACGTCCCTTTACATTAAAAAGGGTGTGTCAAATTCAAATGTAATTGGGAATTAAGGTATGTCGGCAGTAGCCTCTTACGCAGAGAATTATGTTGTAATGGGTGGAGACAACTTTGAACTGTAGTAATTTAATGAAAATCTACTTTCAAGTGTGCTTATGGAGATGTGTGTGGTTTGTGTGATGTTGTGGGTGTGGTTGTTGATTGATAGTGTTGTCGATGATGTTGGTGTTTGTGGTGATGTGTATTTAATTGTGTAAAATAAGTTAGTGAAGGCATCATATTTATTATTTGTATCTGACCGGTAATCTAAGCACTAATCGGAGCTTTAAAAGAGCTGTTTTAAGGGTTGCATAAGTTGTTACAATTAATCCGTGGGGAACTTTAAAAATTGTTGTAATACAATTTTTACAAAGGGGGAAAAAACCCATGGTGATTTTTTTATACTTTTGCAAAGTACATACCAAAGGTTTTCTGTATGACATATATTTTTTTCTCCGGGTGACTGCCGTGAAAAATACGATGCCCCAATTTTATACTATTTTAACGCTCAAAAACAAAAAAAAATGACAAAAAATTGGTTAAATTATGTAAGCCTTTCCTCCACTACTATTGTGAAGAGTAAAAAAAATGTGCTACACATGCTCTATGAGGTTATTGAAAACTAGTCTAATATCCAGGTGTCAGACATTACAAGAATATCAGGGTTACAGTTTAAAAAGATATGCATGTATCGGTATAGGTGATTTTTAAAGATTATGGCAAAATATGGTAATTTTCTGTCTAGAACACTGCTTCATGGTTTCGACTGCCATTATTGCTGTCATGAAGAATAAACCTAATTAAATCATTATTACAATCTGGAAGGATTGTCCCACCTTCATCTTCCGCATTCATGTGGTTTCTTGACAAAACACTCTTAATTAAATCAAAATTAAAGCTTTATCTCATATCGCACGAATTATTCCAAACATGCCAATCGACCAAAAAGTTACATTCGATGATATTCGAGCGATTGAGTTTGTGTTAGATAATTATGAACTTCCATATCTAAATTTTGAAAACATTTAGAATGACTTTATGTGTACATAGTGGACTTTGAAACGTTCTTCATTTTGAGCACGCTTTCAATCAAGTATCCTTTTGTTTTCCTTGTCAAAATAAGCGATTGTTGTTTGCAAAAACAAAACAAAAAACGGGGGGCCACTTGTATTCAAAGGTGGATATTATGCGTGAACAAAAAACGCGGTAAAAAGGGTGTCTTTCCAACGGCGATGTACGGCGCGTACATCGTTTAGGGTGTCAAAAACAGCAAATATGGAAAAGGGGTTGTTTTTTCTTAACCCTGAAATTTTCATGTTTTTCATCTCATTAAGCACGGATCAACATCATCCAACTGTTTTAATCGGAACTTGGGAAGTAAAGCAAAGCAACATAAGAAAGGTATATTTTACGATTCATGACTGCGTACTTGTTGAGGGTGTCGTAAACAGATAAAAATACGTTGTTTAGGGTAAGTTTTAGCTTGTTTTTTAGAATAGTCGGTGAAAATACGTGTTTAGGGGTGCATTTTGAAAGTCCATGTTACGGATCATATCCACCTTTGAATACAAGTGGCCCCCCCGGGAAAACATCCTCTGTGTCTATGTCAAAGGAGACGAATGCGCATTGGCCTGTGTGGCGTACTCAAAAGAGTCGATCGATCGCCTCAGACAGTGTATTGAACAGGTGTAACATACTTTTACCTGCTGAGGGCGCTAGAAATGACTATATATGCTT
This sequence comes from Ophioderma brevispina, assembly GCA_023653785.1. Taxonomy (NCBI): domain Eukaryota; kingdom Metazoa; phylum Echinodermata; class Ophiuroidea; order Amphilepidida; family Ophiodermatidae; genus Ophioderma; species Ophioderma brevispina. Next base: position 103,595 of record JAMKCH010020440.1, on the reverse strand, counting down.
TTTATATGCTTTTGTAATGATTTGTAGCCGTCATCATCTCTTACAGGCAAAGTATGCCCATGAAGTTAGAAAAGAGGACTGATGAGGTTCTCGTGTGTTATATTTGTATTAGAATTGAAGTTGATCAAAGACTTAATACTTAGGTATATATTGCAGCAAGCTATAAATATATTAATTTGAATGGAACCTGTAAAAAAGAGCTGTATTTTACGGGTTGTTGTTGTCAGAATTGCTGCCAGAATTTTTCTTTAAATGATATTTATTTTTCCTGTACTTTTAGTATAATTGAAAAATTCCCTAATATGTACGATAATGTTGATACTCGAAAAAAAATCGAATAAACGCTCCAGTTTGTAGTCGTTTTGTATTACTCCCTGGTAAATTGGAATAAAATTTCAGTATTTTGCTGTAATTGCAAATTGCAGCATAGCAGGCCTACATGTGTAAGTACACCTAAGACCTCCAATGTATGTCTAACATTTGAAACCCTGGGTTTTTGTGATATTGGACATAATAACTTCCATAAACTTTAAGTGGAAAGAATTTGTGATTTTCTCTGTTTATTGGCTTAAGGTGTATATTTTGATACATTTTGCAAAGTAAAAAGAATCAAAGATCACTAATTTATCTATAATAAAGCTTTATCTTACTATCAAGTCATTTTTAGTTGCATTAAGTTTACGCGAGATTTTTAACGAAAATCATTTTAAAAACTTCCAATAACGAAAAACTATAGGAAGAGTATACTGGCAATTAGAGTCCAAATGAGTTTTCTAAAAAAATCTTAAAAACAAACGACTTCGGAGTGTCTTTTGGTACATGAAATGAAAAGACATTCCCATGGAGATTATTTTTAATTTTTGTCATCAAACAGCCACTGCGTTATGTTTTCAACCTTTGCGTCACAACACTCGTACAGTATAGTTGAAAACTTTCTATGACTTAAACAACAAGAAGCCATTTTTTTGTTAAGATGGCAGCTTTGCGCATTTCTAACTTTTCTACTGCGGTGCTCAATGGTTACTTGGATTTCAAAGACTTCTGACGTTTATTTCAATTCAAATTGCCAATATGTGATAAAAAAGGGTATGTTTTTTTCTTAACCCTGAAATTTCATGGTATATTCATTAAGCAGGGACAAAATCATCAAAATGTTGTTCGGAAATGGGAAGGTAAAAGCAAAGCAACATAATAAAGGTATATTTACGATTCAATGCATGCGTACCTGTTGAGGGTGTAATAAACAGATAAAAATACTTGTTTAGAGTATGTTTTAGATGTTTTAGACGGTTGAAAATAGTTTTAGGTGCATTTTGAAAGTCCATGTTAACGCGATCATCATGCCCACCTTTGAATACAAGTGGCCCCCCCGGGAAAAAACATCCTCTGTGTCTATGTAAAGGGGACGAATGCACATTGAGCTGTGTGGCGTACTCAAAAGAGTCGATCGATCGCCTCATGGACAGGGTATTGAAAAAAAAACATAGTTGAACATAACTTCTTACTCGGAGGCGCTAGAAAGACTATAAGCTTTTTGTAGTGATGTTGTAGCCCGTATCATCTCTTACAGGCAAAAATGGCCAAGACGTTAGAAAAAGACTGATGAGGTTCTATTTTGATATTGTGTATTAGAATTGATTTTATCAAATACTTAATACTTGATGTAAAATATATTACAGCATAGCTAAAATATATTAATTTGATGGAAAACTGTTAAATAGCTGTATTTTTACGGGGTTTTGTTAGCAGATTGCTCAGGAATTTTCTTGGAAGAATGTATAGTATTTTTCCTGTAAATTTAGTATAATTGAAAATTTAATGATGTCCGATAAGTTGATATCGAAAAACATCGAATAACAGCTCAAGTTGTAGTCGTTTTATACGCCTGGTAAATTGGACATAAAATTTACCAGTATTTGATGTATTTTCAAATTGCAGCATAGGCCTTACTGTGTAAGTACCATAGGACATCCAATGTAGGTTACATTTGAAAACGGGTTTGTGAATTATGGACATAATAACTCCATCACTTTAAGTGGACGAGTTGTGATTTAATGTTTATGCTTGAAGGTGTATATTTTGATACCTTTTGCAAGTAAAAAGAATCAAAGATCACTATTTTATCTAGAAGAAAGCTTTATCTTGACTATCAGTCATTTTTATTTGCACCTAATTTACGAGGAGTTTTGACGAAAATCCATTGTAATTCTCAATAACGAAACTATAGGAAGAGTATATTGGAATTGAGTCAATGATGTTTCTAAAAATCTTTAAAAACAAACGATTCGGAGTGTCTATGGTACAATTTGAAATGATATGACCTCCCATGGAGATGATTTTATTTTTTGTATCAAACAACTCAGTGGCGTAAGTTTAACTTTGGCGTCCACAAAAACATCTCGATGACAGTATAGTTGAAAAACTTTCTATGAACTAAAAAAACAAGCATTTTTTGTTAAGATGGCAGCTTTGCCGGAAATTCTACTGCGGTGCTCAATTGTTAACTTGTATTTCAAAAAGACTTTGACGTTTAATTCAATTTTCAAATTGCCAAAAATTTCTGATTATCAAAGGAGTATTTATTGAAAAAGCAGATGAAGATTTTCTCATATTAACCATCTTTCGTTATTGGAATGCAAGGAAAAATCATTTCCTCTACCTACTAAATAAAATGAAGTGTAATCGGGTTGCATTCAATTATATTGAGTAATTTCAATGAGTAATCTTTTAATGTATACCATTAATCATGTATTTCAATTAAGATGGCTGATAATGTGAATAATAATTTTTCTACATGCACTGCAAAAACTAGGGTGTTAAATTTAACACCGCCGGTGTTCTAGGAGGATCACACCAAGGGGGGTGTCAAAATTCAACACATTTGGTGTGATTTTAACGCCCCATTGTGTTATTTTAACACCAAATAGTGTTAAAATAACACCAAAGGTGTGGAATTTTGACACCCTCTTCGTGTGGTCCTCCTAGAATACCGGTGGTGTTAATTTTAACACCCTATGTTTTGCAGTGTGTACTCAAAATCACATTACTTTATTGCGCTTATTACTAAGTACAGAGAAATTATCAAGTTAGTTTAATTATTAATCAACTAAGTTGCTGAAACTCAAAATAATATCGTAGGTATGTGGGGAAATATAGCAAAGAAAAGAGAAAAAACGAAAACGATTATTTTGAGGTACTATGTTTTATATATCATTATTGATCTTAATTTGGCTGTGAATTAATCATGTAAGTAACTTTCATACATGTAAGCCTATCTAACTGAGAATGGGACCCTCTGATATGAACCCAAATACCTAACCACGATACTATGCTACCTTATATACAGGGAATATATAAGAACATTGAATTTATATGCATTACTTTCCTTTCAAATTAATATATTGCAAATTAAAATGAACTAATATCATACCAAAACGTGAAAGGGTTTCAACAAGAAGTTTTTGAACTATCTATAAAAAATTGAAGTGAAAATAAGTTACTACATTAGTTCTTGTTTGTGACCTTTCTGGTGTTACAAATTGTCTTGTTGTTGTTATAACTTTGAATTACTAACATAGCTGATTTGAGTTTTTTAACTTAATTACAGCTTCAACAATCAATTAATTTCCAGCAACAGGTGTAAACTGAGTAATTGTTTACTATTTTTGCACAATTTACCGTAACTTAATACATGTATGTTTATGTTAACATTTCTCAAATGAAATAAGGGTATTTGTGAAATTATTCTAATGAAACGTATAGTTGTATCATTACAAAATAAAAAAAAAAACCTTTAACTATGTATAAAAACAATTAAAAAGCGCGCTAAAAATTTTGCCATTTAGAAGCTAAAATCCTTAAATGTAATTGTAATTAGAACAAAATGCGCGCAAAGCGTGCGAAAATTTACCAATTTTTAACTATTATAGTAAAATATGAGGTTATTTTGGTCAAAAACACATGAACAGGCATCAACATTAGGGGGATGATCCTATTGACCATCCCCCTTCATCAAAATATTGGGGATATATCCCTCCACCCCCACCCCCAGGATCTACGCCTATGAAAAGAATCAGAAAAAGACAATACTTGGCCGTAATTTAAAAATCAAGCAAAATACTTTTTGTCCAATTTTCCAGGCATATTACGACTAAATTGATAAGAGGCTCTTATTTGAATTTGATTATATCAAAATTATTATGCCACTATTATGCGATTTTCATTTAAAAACGGTTATTTACAGGAAAAATACTGTGTAAATCATACAGGAAACACTGGCAGCAATTCTGCAACCAAATTCCCATAAAACTAACAGCCGTTTATAGTTTCCAGTCGATTCACTTTATTATTTTACCGTTTAATGCATTATGTTTTACCAAAATAAAGGTGCATGGTCCGATCGCTAATAGCCTGCTCCCCAGGGACCCCATCATGATTTACCATGTGGTCAAAATTTGGTTACAGAAATGAAAGTGACTATTTTCTAATTTACCCTGTGAAAATATTAGGGCTAAAGGGATGTTTAGTTTGGATGGTATGAGCGAAAAATGCCCCATTTGGTCGACCAATATTAGTTTTACAAGTACTCTCGGATTAAAATAAGGTTTTTAGCTCTCATTTCAAAACGGGTGGAAATATAGGCACGAAAACATACAGATAGGGTTTTTGAGTGAAGGCTATACTATCAAGGATTAAAATTTATAGAACTAAATACACGAATCCGACGGGGACTATGATCGCCCCTACGCCGTGGGCGGCGCACTCACCATCCAGCCATGACCTGGGGGGGGGGGGGGGCTCTCTTTTTGCATTCTCGTTATTACACCGCGTGTACGTTGTACGTGTTACCACAAAAGAAGCGATTAATTTGATCAGTTTGACGGCACAAAAAAACACAATTCAACTGTATCCATTGGTATATCATCATGGGCGGCTTCAGGAAAAAAATGTTAATTTCTTGGCGCACACATAGCGATAAAAAGTTACAAAAATGGAAAAAGAACTGTAAACAAGTGTTGGGTTCTGCGTGTGAAAATTGGTCACTCGCCAAGTCATGACACATGACGAAGAATGTGAATGTCTGTCCTTTCTAAAAACACAACCCCCCCCAAACCCGCATCGGAAAGTGTCATTTTTCAGCCCCCCCCCCCCCAAATACGATCGGTCTTTTGGAACTATTCAATTTTTCAAACGTACACGGAATATATAAACAGTCTGGTTGTTACTTTATTTTATTTTTGTTCTGGATGTTTGAATGTTACGAAAATGATTTTTCTCACGCGGGCTGTTACCAATTTTTATACAAGTTATTCTAACCAATAAGCGGTCATTTCTTCAGTCAAGCAAAGTGGGCGAGATAACCTTCAATTTTACAACAACAGTAGATACTTGCCACCCCTGGAATTCCAGTTTAGGCCAGTTCCTGCCAAAACACCTTCCATAAATCCATGGAAATAAAACGGTGAAAATTGTTAAAAATGCGAAAAAAAGTAGGTTGTAAATCTTATTGATTCGTTCGTTAAAGCACGGTAAAAGGCCAATATGCGGCGTTGGTGTGTACTGGGTGTTAGGTGGCCAGGATGCCCCAGTAATGGCGGCAACGTAGAGGGTTTGTCCTTTCGAGGCTTCACCGTCGGATTCGTGTATATGCACGGAAAATTGGTTGACATATGCATGGGATAGGCCTACTAAGTTTAGTGTATTCGTCCAGTTCAGGGCTTTTTATTTGCAAACAGATTCCACAATCTCTGTAATAACTCGCCAAATAATATATTTTTCAGTGCTTTTGATGAATCAATTTTTAAATATACTGAATTTTCACAGTTAATTATTGGCAGAATGTTGTCAGTATAAATACTGCAAAAAAATTATATTGGTTAGTGTGGCAAAATCGTTCTCAGATACAGCTACACACATTGTTACTATAGTAGATTCAACCATCGTGTCACCTCTAGTATTTTTTCGAAGGTAGAGAATTGAATGATGGGGGATGTGCAGTTTGGGGGGACATTAAAATTCCATGCTTATACTAACTCATTGAGACATTCCAGTCAGATTAGCAGAGAACAAATTCACATTCTAGCCAATGAAACCATCAGGTCTTCTACTCTCATTTGACTAATCGCATTGCTTCAACGGTATTCAATGTATCAGAGTCAGTTTTGAATTTTTAGAGGTTCGTAGTGTGGATACGAAGACAAAAGGTCTTTGTACTCTCTTTGTAAAGACGATGGTAACAGAAAAGGAAGATTATCTTTTTTCGTTCATGAAACAGGTGAATCGGCGCCACATAGTCTGCCTCCTCTCCCAACTTATCGACGCTGTCCCCAAAACTTTTCCTTGGGTGACACGATGGGTTGAATCTACTATAATATAAACTTCGACCAGACTTCTATAGGATACCCAGTGTTGATCGAGGGAGGAGATGAACTAGCAATATCCCATGATCGATAGAGTCACTTTATAAGCTGTCGACACGGTGTTTTCAGGTTACAGGCAAACATGACGAATGCAGATTGGAATGTTTGGAAGACTTTCATCTGGCATTTGGGTATGATTTCCAAAAGTGAAAATCTATTAATCGACAAATGGAATGTTATTTGTTGAATAATTGGTATAGCAAAGAGCTTGGATATGTATCATAATATAAAACCAAAACTCAATTTCGCCAAATTATGGTCGATTGCCTGTTTGGAAAGACTCCTGACGATTAGGAGAGAAATATGCCCCGTTGGGTCGACCAATGCATGGGATACAAAAACCACCGGGTTTTTAGCTCTCACTTAAAAACTTGGGTTGAAATATCGGTGCGAAAGCTTTTTTCACAGAATAATTTTCGGTTGAAGATAAAAAAATTATAGAATTTAAATCGGGTCACACCTTCAAGTTTTTAAGAAATTAAAAAAAGTCAACCAGTATAGGAGAGCAGTGCCGTAACTCCGCTCTGAACCACAGAACTATGTTATTAAGGCAAGGAAATGAGAAGGGAAAAGCATCACGTTTTCATCAATTTCCTAATTATTTTGACCGCGAATTTGGGGCACAAATATAACTATTGACCCATCGCTGTATGTATATTTGCGGGAGAGACGATATGACAATTAATTTTCCACTAAGGTTTTCACTATTGAGGTGTTTTTCCTTCATTTAATGGAAATTGTCACTCGATTCCGAATTTATAAAGCTCCCAAAATGATGCATTTATCCAAGAAAAAGGGTGGTCTCAGAAGACCGTGCCATTGGTCTTTTTAAACTTGGTTTTAGCTCAGTAATTTTTAGGTTTTCCTCACTTGAAAAATTAACCAAAAACATTTTTAAAGAGAGAAGAAAATAGGAAATTAAAAAAACAAAAAACATCATAAAAAAAATTTAAAATAAACAAAACCGCCTTTCGAATTAGTATTCCAAGATAAAAAACCACATTCGCATTTGCTTTTTTCAGATTTCTTCCTATCCATCAACTTCACATTTTTTTTTTAACAAACTCCCACGTTATCACTAATTATCCCTTAATTACAACAGTCACAGGACTGATTGGGGGGGGGGGGGGTTTATTTTCATCCTAAAATTGTCAGTCGTTTGCAACCTTTGATAAAATGCATAGAGTAGAGTGGGTTCATGTTTAAATAATCGATTCATATTTTAAATTTCCGAACTTTAGAACAAACGCGCAGCACTTTGAAATAAACCCGGGGGCACTTGTATTCAAGGTGGATATGATGCGGGAACAAGAAACGCGTAAAAAGGGTGTCTTTTTTTCCAACAGGCGATGTCCTCGCGTCCATCGTTTTAGGGTGTCAAAACATCAAATATGAAAAAAAGGGTATGTTTTTTCTAACCCTTGAAATTGTCATGTTATATCTCATTAAGCGGGCTTCAATCATCCAAAAATTGTAATCGGACCTTGGGACTGGTAAAGCAAAGCAGATAATAAAGGGGGGGTATATTATCGATTCATGCACTGCGTACTTGTTTAAGTATCATAAAAATATAAAACACTTGTTTAGGGTATGTTTTAGCTTGTTTTTTTAGTCGGGTGAAATCGTGTTTAGGCTGCATTTGAAAGTCCCACACATGTTCACGCATCATACCCACCTTTGAATACAAGTGCCCCCCCCCGGAAAAAAAATTGTGAAACCTTAGACTAGTCCAAAATTCTACCAAGGGGTGACATAATAAACTCGAATATAGTCTATTAACCCGTAATAATGTTAAACATTTTATGTCTTTTCTCTATTAAAAGACAATTGTTCCCTTTGTTGACAAAGTGGAAAATACTTTCTTACTTAGCTCGCCCAAACTGAGTTTTCACTACATAAAAGAATCCTAAGATATTTAAATATGGAAATAGATTTTCATTTGTTAAGTTCTAAATGAATTTTCTGTGCTGGCGTATATCGATTTTCGACAATACGTCGCTATGTGATGCGGGTATTTTAGGTTTTGATGATTCAGAATTGGGTTATCCCCTTAATTTAGCCACTTTTGAGTTATAATATTTGGGAATTTTATAGAGTCAATGATGAAACAAACTGATAGACCAAGTTTCTCAAAATCAAAGTTCAAAATATCCCATACGTCACTATGTGATGCGACCGACGATAACATACGTCCTCGCTTATCATTATTTTTATACTGTAGGATTCATGGCTTAGTGGCTGGGGAAACAGCGGCAATACAACATAAAGCAGTGAACACGATGCTGAGGTATGTTGGTCTACAAAAAGAGGACTGCAGCGGTCTACGGTCCGAGGATATTTTTAACGCAGTAGAGGGACCAATCGGAGAAGGCTATGCCATCTCTACCCCTGAAGAACTTGGTAAATTGCGCGTTCAAATGCACTAACTCTTAAATATTAAAACTTTTACTAAAGATAGGAAATTTGTACTGCAGTTCTGTTTCTTTCATGGATTTAAGCTTAACAAGAAAGGTGCTTTGTGATTGGAAATCAATATATACATGAATATCTAATACTACATAACATAACTGAGGCAATTAGGCATATTCAGGGAAATTTTTGAAGCATGGCTGACAAAATAGGAGCGGGCGTAGTTCAATTTGAGTATACAATAGGAGAGGGCGTAGTTCAATTTGGGTTAAACCAGGGAAATACAAAGAACGCGCAATCAGGGGTGCACTGTCCGCCATCTTTGATTCCAAGTAGTGGTAGTAGTAAATCTTTATTTCTTCAGGGTTACTCGGTTCATTTTACAAAACAAAAATGGTCTGCTATGGGATCCTGACAAATACATCAATATATTATACATAAGAAATCATAATACAGAAAAAAATAAGTTAACCACATTTGTGTAGAAAATTTAAGATCAACACGAGAGAGGAGAAACTATTACAACATGAACAGCATCACTTACTTTAAAACATGAGATTTATGCTCATAGAAAATAAATTATACCACAACAGTTGGGAGGCTATTCCAAATTGTACTACCTCAAAAAAGGAGTATAGACCAGTTAACAGCAATGTTTGTAAACATGTTAGGGCCTGGTATCTTGAACTAGGTCGGCCTGACTGTTACACACTGGGCAATTGTATCTGTTAGAGTTTTAATACTATGGGCCATAACGATTGGCAGGCATGGATTGGCAGTCAACAAAAGAAAGTGACGTAGGATGTTAACTGGTCTATACGGTACCTGGTATTATGTTAAAGAATGGAATTACACGCGAGTTGGAACACTGGCTATATACTACGAGTATTCTTGGAATTAACATTAGAAGTATACATAAATTGACATGAAAGATAAAGATGGAGCATAATTTTTAAGACATTTGTTAACAACCAGACGAAGCTGATTATGCTATCTTTTGTCAAGTTTATCCCTGTTTGAGGTAGTCATCAAGTCATCAATTGAGGTTCTAATATAAGCAGATAAAAGACCACGATCAAGCTTGTTTTGCAGAATTTGAAGAGAGTTGGAATACTCAGTTTTGCAGCTTGACCAGACAGGAGTGCAATAGTGCAAAATGTGAACAAAAACTAGAGCATTGGCTGACATATTACTTAGGGTGTTTGAAGGAAGATAGAACTTAACTCTACGTATAACACCAATGCGTCTTGAAATAATGGATGATATAGTCAACATGCTCACACTAAGATAAAAGTGGGTCAAAAACAACACCCAAGTACTTGAACTTGTCAAGTTTTTCAATATCGGCATTACCATACATCATTTTAATATCACTAACTCTATCGATATTTTTGTTTCAAAAATCATGAATTTGGTTTTCTTAATATTCAAGTAATTTGGTTGTTTTTAAACCACTGTGCAATCTTAAGTAATGTGATGTCACCAGCATACCTAACACCTTTAACAACCAGGGAAGAGAATTCACATAAATAATAATGGCCCTAAAATTGAACCATGATTTGGTCTTCAGCCAATGACGACGTCTGAATTTGGGATTTTTTTTGCCGGCTCAGCTTGAGTAATGCTTTAAAAACCACCAAGCTTAAAGGGATAAACAGCGATTTGCTAATCCGAAGCATCGAAAAAATCATCAAAATTCATGTTTTTTTTTAAATTTTTGTTACTGGCATGGATATGCGAACATAACCTGCAAGTGGTTGGCTTGATATCCGTGTATTGAAGACACGGCAGTACCTTTTATCTGATTCTGTAATTTCTATATATACGTGCGTATCACAATTCCGACTTGAGATCAAAAAAGCCCTTTCCCGGTAAATATCCCAGATTTTAAGCGCGATATTGTACACCATGATCAATAGTTTGACCTCGAACACAAACATTTTCGAACTTTGTTTATTCTGTACCGGTGTAAACTACAATCAGCTGTTTAGTGTAGATTTTGAGACGCCATCGTTGTATGTCTTACAGGAGACGGTATGGCAAATTTCTCAAATACTTCATTTTTTCACTATTGGTTGTTTCTTTCTACATTACAGCAGTTATATGGAATTGTACACACTTATCCCTGATTATAAGTTAAAAAATTGCATTTCCACATTTTTAGATTCTCTCGCATTATCGCTGCGCATCCCTTTAAACTTTACCAGATTTCACGCCTATTTTTTTCCTTCAGAGTTTATTAAAAATGTAGCACGCCAGACGGGTATTCTTCTGAGTCCAGTTTACGCGGGAAAAGCCGCGTACAATCTCGTGAAGAAGCTGAACACCAATCCCGAGATGTTTAAAGGCAAGAAGATACTGTACATTCACACGGGTATGTTTGTTTAACACTTACGAGGTTTAGAAAACCAGGTGTATGCATATGCAGATGCGGTAATGTATTGAGCGCGTCCATGCCCAGCTGTGTTCAGGAATATGACTACATAAATTCAAAGTACACTCGATCGATATCGGCTGCATAAATTCAAAGTACACTCAATCGATATCGGTCACATTCCTGAACACAGCTGGGCATGGGCACTCTTACTGCTTTACCCCATCTGTATGTGCATGCACCCGGTTTTCTAAATCTCGTAAATGATAACAGGTTCAAATCTTGAGCTTAATAGCCTCATTGCACCCTGTATAAATTATTCATGTATATACGCAGTTATCGTAATCCGTGCGTTGTTTCAGTCGTTACAGTTCCAAAAGAGTACAATTTGCATTGGGTTATGTTGATTTCAATTACATTACCTAAAGTAATATAATAATGTATTTTATCGTTTATATGCGCAAAGCATTTTCGACAAGAGTGTATTATAGTTACCCCTTTCATGCTAATATGCCCGTCCCTTATAGTTTTGGACCAGTCAATTTTGTGTATAATAGGATGACAGGTGCGACACCAGCAAGCTGGCACTGGTTACCACCAGTTATGTGAAATTGTATAATTTCATGTTGGCTTATAGGCCAAAGTGTCACTAACAAGATGTTAATTGTTATATTTCAACTTAAGTTCGGATATCTGAATCCGATTCAGCACAGAATCGCTGTCCTCCGTAAGTTGATGAGAATTTGATTAATGATGATTGTATTCCGATTAGATGTTTTATAGCATTATCCAACCAGTCTTTGATATATTTTTGTCGATAGTTTCCTCAAAGATGTTTATGAATTGATTTTAATCTTTTTTTCATACTGGATTATTTTGGAAATTCGTGTCCAGATAACTTACCTGTCAGCAAATGCAGCTTATATTTTCAAATGTGAAGGCAATTTTAATTTGTTTGAGAATTAAGTTTCTACGCAAACGCACAAAGCCTTGAATTTAAATTTAAACATTATTTCACAAGTTAACATTGTCACGTCAAAAAGTTAATGTGATGGGCCACCTGCACTTAAATACAAATGGCCCTTTGTATCGCCAGTGAATATTGGATTCGGCAGGGTTCCTCCCAAATAGGTTCTATATAGATAGAGAGGCAAAACGTTACGTAACTTTAGAAATTCATCGTCTCGCATGTTTTGCGACCACAAAGAAAACATAGAGTACCAACAATAGAAAGCAATGCTGCCTCCGCTTCTTCCACATACTGTGGGTGCCGCTTTGCATATACACTAATCGGTAGTGATACAAATTGATGTATGTGTTAGAGGTGGCCAGGTTGAATAATAGTGTACCTGGATCATTGTGCTCAGGAGACTCCTCGCCTTTAGGTGCTTAGGCGCGCTTAGGTGAAAAGATGTATTCAATGGGCGGTTTATTTAAATCAAGACGACTGACGTGTCATTTCATTGTTGGGTGGGCCAGGGGTAGCGACAAAATTTAACCACCCACTAGCACCCACATCCAACAACTGATATTTTGCCGGATTGTTTGTATCGAATTGACATTATGTGTGTATACAAGAACCCAAACTAAAATATTCCGTGCAATCATTCAAAATGTCAGCGCCCAGCACGGACGACTGGTTTTGAATGGGCTTCACCCTGGTTCCTTCCTCATCATTGAATCAGAAGATGTTGTATTGGTGTGGAGAGCATATCGGTTGAATCGAATATTTAATGCTATTACGATATTTGCGGGTTTGCATGTCTTGTGGTGTTTTTGATTGGTTTGTCATGTTCTGCTTTTAAAAAACAATCAAAGAAGATATTCTACTGGTCCTTAAAAGTTGCCATTGTTTTTGCAAATATTAAGCAAACGCCTTTTTATCCGCCTGGCTTGAAAAGCAGAGGGGATTTGCGATAGCGCGCATATTCGTACCTTTTTCACGTCTCCTTCTAAACAGTTTAAGTCGATTAAAACAGACCTGGGTTAAGGTGCAGTAGGGATATCGACATATGTGGATGATGTCAAGGTCATAGACCAAGGTCAAAGGTCCCTGAGGTCATGTTTTATGTGTATGTATGTATGTATGTATGTATGGTATGTATTTGTTTGTATGTGTGTGTGTTCCAATTTGGTTAGGTTTTCGTCGGATTTACACCAGACTTGGGGTGAAGGTGCAACAGGGGGGTTCTTTCATATGTGGGATGGTGTCAAAGGTCAAAAGTCATCTGAGTTCATGTTCCAAACTGCCAACTTTCTAGGGGTGATGACGAAAGTTTACTTTCAGTATTTTTAATCAAATCAAATTATATTGAGTATTGGCATGTACATGGAAAAGTATCAGAAGCAATTAAAAACACAGTTACAATTACTATAACACGTTTCATTTTCATGATCAAAAGTATTGAAAGGGGTTTTGAGATTTAATATACACCATCCGATTTTACAATTTCCAAAACTCCCGGGCATCCATTTAGCTGGGGTTATTCCTGCTTGAATTCACCCAAATGTGCAGATTAAGTGTAGATTTTTAATTATACTTATCAGCGTGGTACCGACGTACAAAAGATCTCTGGGTATGTTTTTGGTTGGAGGCCCCCAGTAACGGCGGATCATTCTGACATCATTTGGCTGGTCGGATTTCTCTATATCCAGGATCTGTGATTATGTTTGCCTTACTTAAAAAAACACAGAGCTATACTATGTTAGAGTCGCAAACACCTCCAAAGCAAAGATGGATCCATCTCATGATCACCCCCCCTCGCAAGAAAAACTGTTGCTCAAATCTTTGCGGGAAAAATGCCCAACATGTTTATTCAACATTATATATCTATCTATATAACCAATTATTTATTTTTTGGAAAGATTTTCTCACGTAAAATGATCAAGGCCACAAGATTCTTTCTCGTAAATAAAAGTAGCCTATGCATCATGGTTGGTTACAATTCCAGGTGGACTGCTGAGCTATTTTGAGGGCGAATGAAGAGTGTTTTGGACAACGACGGCAAACCATGCGTATGGGAAATAACTCAAAGATATATACCAGTAACGGCATAGTGTTAAATATCATTGAAGTAGCGGGTTGTATTATTTACCTCAATCGGGACGACTACTTCATAAACGTAAATGTTGATGATAGACCAGAAAAAGTAATTAAAGGTGTGCGTGGGTCCGACATCGTCTTGGGACCCCCTGAGTTACCCCCGGAAGAAGTATCGATTTTAATATCAAATTAAATGTCGATTTTTCTCATTTGTCGTCCTGAAATTCGAGCCCTCAAATCCATTCATTCCCAAGATAATAAACAAAAACCGCCGTTTTAGTGGTTAACCATCGATATTAGCACAGTATTGAATATAGGGCGTTGCACAATGCATTATCGCGTCTAGCATCAAAACCGCAAGTTTGTTTCCCACGGTACTTGGTGGTGTGTATGTATATCAACTAGAGAACACAATCACATAAATCGGAACAAGCACCTTTAAGTTGTAAAAGGAGTAAACGTTTCCAGAATAAGACATATTCTCTGCTATTTCCACACAATATTTTTGAATGTTTCCACACAATATATTTTGATTTTGATAATATAATATATTCGTATTAGATGATGGTGGCCAAGCCTCATTCTATATTAAACAACTCAGCCAAATGAATCAGAATAAATTGGAGCAATGCAGCTTGCAAAAACAAACCCATTTGTCGCTTTGATGCGGGCCGGCAATGAGTGTTCCTATGGCACATTTAGGACCTCGCCCTCGGACAAGGTCATATATGGGCCACGAGAACATCCATGACCGACCAACACTAAAGCACCCAAATTGATGGGTGTAGGTCGATGTTCCGACGTGTCATTTGTCCGAACGGTTTTTGTTCCGAAAGGTTATTACTCCGACAGGTCTTATTCCGAAGGTTTTACTCCGAATGGTTTTTTCTCCGAAAGTCTATTTCTCCGATGGGTAAATTAATCCGAACGGCAATTGGTCCGAAAGGTCATTATTCCGAAATCTAAAAAAAGGTCATTGCTCCGAAAGGTCTTTATTCCGAAGGGTCAATACTCCGAAAGGTCGTTTCTCCGAATTTTCGGAATATCGACCTTTCGGAATAAAAACCTTTCGGAGTAAAAACCTATTTTTTTTATTTCATAGAATATTTACTCCGAAAGGTCATTACTCCGAAAGGCCGTTTCTCCGAATTTTCGGAATATCGACCTTTCGGAATAAAAACCTTTCGGAGTAATGACCTTTCGGAGTAAAAACCTAATTTATTATTTCATAGGATTTTTACTTCGATAGGTAATTTACGGTTTTTCAGAATTTTTAGCAATGATGAGACCGATGTGTGGTGTGAAGTTGATGGACAGGATGAAGACTTAGAATTTGATGCAGATGTTGGGTTTGGAAGAGGCGATGGACCGGTTGGCAAAGGCGAATGGCGTACGTTGGTATGGGCATGTGTTGAGGAAGGATAACGAGCATGTGTTAAGAAGGGCTTTGAGTTCGAGGTCGGAGGTTTGAGGAGGAGGAGGGACGTCCAAAGAAGACATGGAAGAAGCAAGTGGAGGAGGAGAGTAGGAGGGTTGGGTTGAGGGTGGAGGAAGTGATCCGGGTGAAATGGAAGGAAGGAGTAAGGGCGGTTGCTGCGAATGTGAGGTGAATCCGGCCACGCCCGTTGACGGGGATAAAACCGGATTTAAAACTTTGGTTTTAGTTAATAGTAGTTATTTTAAAGTTAAAGGGGATAACCCGATTTAAGTGTATAACGATTTAATCTTGTTAGAATGGCCTTCACTCGAAAACCCTATCTGTTGAGTTTTGCGCCCGATATTTCAAGCCGTGTTATGTGAGACCTAAAAAACGTGATTTTAATATGTAAAATTAAATATTGGTCGACCAAAATAGGGCACGTTTTCGCGCGTAACATCCAAAACCAAACACCATTTAGCCCTAGGATTTCACAGGGTAAATGAGAAAAAAAAACCTATGAAATAAAAAAATAGGTTTTTACTCCGAAAGGTTTTTTATTCCGAAAGGTCGATATTCCGACAATTCGGAGAAACGACCTTTCGGAGTAATGACCTTTCGGAGTAATGACCTTTCGGAGTAATGACCTTTCGGAGTAAATATCCTTTGAAATAAGAAATTAGGTTTTTACTCCGAAAGGTTTTTTATTCCGAAAGGTCGATATTCCGACAATTCGGAGAAACGACCTTTCGGAGTAATGACCTTTCGGAGTAAATATCCTTTGAAATAAGAAATTAGGTTTTTACTCCGAAAGGTTTTTTATTCCGAAAGGTCGATATTCCGAAAATTCGGAGAAACGACCTTTCGGAGTAATGACCTTTCGGAGTAAAAACCTTTCGGATCAAATAACTTTCGGATTAATGACCCTTATTTCATTTTCGGAATAAAGACCCTTCGGAATAAAAATCTTTCGGAGCAATTACCCTTCGGAGAAATGATCGATCGGAGATAAAACCTTTCGGAGTAATGATCTTTATTTTCGGAGAAACGACCTTTCGGAGTAATGAACTTCGGACTAATGACCGTTCGGAGAAAAAACCTTTCGGAGCAATGACACGTCGGAATATCGAACTGTCCCCAAAACGATATGTGGTTTGCACACTGTATTGCTGTAATGTTTTTTTTTTTTTTTTTGATATTTTATTGATATTTAAGGTGAATTGCTATATTAAATGAGGCTTGGCCGCCACCGTTTGTTTTCATCTTATTATATAGTTACTAGTGTCCTCCTAAAAAAAGCAATCCAATCTAATCTCCGTAATAGTCTAAGATCTGAAATTTAATCAAGCTGTGCTAACCTGCCATCCTGGCTAATGAATATATAGGTCTAAAACGCATGTGCTTATCTCGCACTAGTTTTGAATGCTTCATTTCATTTTGAAGCACAACCAATGCAGATGTTAGCATTAACTGGAATGATTCAATAATTAAAACTGATGTTGATGTGGTACGATATGAATTTGATTTAACTTGATAGGACAACAATCGCTTTCTAAAATGGGCAATGAAATTGTACCTGATTCATGAGGCCGGCGTAACCTATGCGTCATGCTCAATGATCGTTGTACCACGTTTTTGAGCACACTAATGAAAATAATAGTAACACTCATTTTTCTTTAGAATCAACCTGTTTCTTACATTGGAAATATAACATTTAATCTTCGCTTAGAATTAAAGAAATAATTTGTTTTTAAATTCTTTATCACACAAATTTTTATTCCTTATAAACTATGTGCACCTGCATTGTATATGCATGTGTTGCGATCTCTCGACTTAGGAGTGCTCTTGAACAAGCGGGAATCAATATATTTTCGAAACTTCAAACATATGACTCATAAAATAACATGTTCATATGGAAAGCACTAAATTTAAATCAGATTGTATAAAAGAATATGTGGGTAAAGTGAACACCGTCTGGTAATTAAACAGGTACCTCTTATAATAATTATTGCAATGTTCGCTTTCCAAGATAATTTTCTCATACAAGTTTGACGGAAAGAAATATTAATTCTTAGAGGTCACAATAAATATTAATTCTTAGAGGTACGGCAAAAAAGTAACATTTTGATTGCTAGAGAGACTGCGGTGTCCCCTTCCTAGCCTATACAAATATAAAGGTAAAATTGGTATATTATAACATTTTTGTGTAAGTGTGTGAAATTTGCATAAGACAGTGGTTTGTGGGATGGGTGCGGGAGGGACGTCACCTTTCGTGTGGTGTACAGTTTTCAAGACACTCTTTATTTCTAATACAAGTGATAGACTCGACTTAAAGGCTGACTCAGAGATTTCCGGAGGATGGCGCTCTCAAGTTTCTCAACATATCTTGCATTTGCATATACATATTGTTTGTCCACATACCATAATACCTGTGTGAAATAGCTAAGCTCAAATCGATGTACTTCAAATAGAAAATCACAACTTTGTAATAAAATTCCAGATCCGGAATTTTGGCTCTACACAGCATCCTATGGTACTTGTTATATCTTTGGAATTGAACATTTAAAGGGGGATGGCCCGATTTAAGTAGATGAAGTTTTCATTTTGATAGAATGAACTTCACCCCAAAATTCCATCTGTAAATTTTCGCGCCGATATTTCAGTCCGTTTTGATGTGAGACCTAAAAACGTAATTTTGTAAGCCCCATAGAGTGTTGTGTGAAATTAATATTGGTCGACCAAAATGGACCATATTTACGCTCATAACCTCCAAACTAAACATCCTTTAGCCCTAAGATTTCACAGGGTAAATGAGAAAAATAGTAGCTTTCTTCTGATACCAAAATTTGGACCACTTCCGGTAAAATTTAGGGTCCCTGGGGACGAGGCTATTAGCGATCGGGCCATGGACCTTTAAGTGACTATCTTTAGTCCCAATTGAATATTTTTTTAATTAATACTCAAAAATACACTTCGAAATCTATGAGTCGGCCTTTAAAATTATATAACAGAGAAAAATACATAACATTATGTATGCATAGCACTTTTTCATAATTAGTTAATATTATTAAAACTAGTGTTTGTAGTGTTATGTGGTGCAATTTTACCGAATTATGTAAAATTCCTTGAAAATAATGCAAAATTTTTTTTTTTTAATACAAATATAATTCATGTCAGGTTTACATAACTTGTGTAACTATTTTTCTTGTGTGATAATAATAATAGCACTGGTATGAAATGTGGGAGCAGAACTGTATTAAATAGTAAGCTAAAGAATCGGATTTATGTAAGTTATATTTTTTAGTAAAAAGTATATGAGGACGCCTGTGTTCCAAACGGAACACAGGCGTATGCTGTAATTGATTTGATTATGTGGGCGTGGAGTCAATATTCGAATAAAAGAATTTCAAGTTTCGTACAAGAATAGCGTCGCGAATGGTACACTAAAACCTCACTAACAATAAATCCATGGTCTACGGAGCACACTTCAATAGAAAATGTATATTAAACCTTTCACTACTCTAGTCGCTCATGGTGTGGTTTTTGTTATGAAATATATTTTGTCCAGAGATAACTCTTCGGAATCTCATAATTGAAGGTACAGGCCAGTATTTGGTTGTAAAAATACCCCATTCCACATGACGCCCCCGAAAATGCGTGAAAAGGGCCCCGCCCCTTTTGGGGTGGTCACGCCCTTTGAGGCGACGAAGAGACTATGGACTGTATCTACAGAAACCGTTGGACCTAGACCGGTTGAGAGACCACTCAAAAATGTGCGGAATGGCCACATTATGGGGGGTCAGAGTAATATATTTTGATATCCTAAAGTCAAGGTTTTTAAGATAATTGTCAAAAATGATTTATTTAACCATTATTGCGCACTATACAATTATGAATGAGTTAATAAGGTTTTAATGCCAAAATGGAAGGGATTCACAAACACCTTGGATTCTGCTCTAAATCTCCTCAGGGAGAATATTTGGGGGTAGCTAAGGGTAAGGTACACACAAAGAAAAATTATATGCCTTTCGTTCTCACATGGCAGCCGTCAAAATTTTGTGACTTTGGGCAAAATTGGGTAATAGTAGGTGAAAACCGTTTGCGTTTGTAAGTGCTGTTATAACAGTGTATGGGCTCCATGACAGCAATCAGTTCTGACGTTTGATTTGCACAGAGCTATTGCCATTTGGATGTCAAAACTTGCGTGCTGGGATACTAATCAGCATTTTAATGTACTCTTTGTTTTCATGGGGGGGGGGCAAAATGGCCATGTAACGTGAAACCATATATTGTTTCAATTTTATAGGGACTAAGTAAATGTTAAGTTAAAGTCCCTTCAGCAGCCAAAGTTAAATGTTGCTGAGGGTCTTTAAATGATCTACAAAGCACAACCGTATTTAAAAAGCTTTGTGACCATTGAAACAGCAAAAAATGAAAGACCCCTCCCGTTACTAAAATAACCTGAACTTCGAAGCCACGCCGCGTAGTGGGAATAGCAACTTCTACCATGTATTTTTCATTGTGTAGGGCTAATGGCAAGTGTAAAGCTGCTGGGATTTTTTAAATAAGGCTATGCACTAACTACATGCCGGTGTGGCAGGAGTAGTTTGGTCCGCGGTCTCATAGTCGGGAACAATGGTGAAACAATAGGGTAATCGAGTCAAGTGAAGAACTTTAAGCACATGCAGTGTCACGCTTATCCGTTGTCGTTATGCAAGCCCGGGACTGTGGTCTTGCCGGATCATATCTCCTCTTACACCGGTTTATAAGAATTAATTGTCGGAGTTCTCATAGTCCGGGAACAATGGTGAACATAGTGCAATCGATTCAGTGGACTCTTACGTAACATTAGTTTCATGCTTATTTTGTTATGTCTCATGAGCCCGGAATATGGCTCCCGCCGGACTATATATGCCTTCACACCGGGTTCCAGGCTAAAAAAATTCATAACCCTAAAAGTTTGGGCCCCCCTTTGTGGCTCAAATGACAAAGTCGCTCTAAAATTACCCCATTTTTTGAGCCACACTAGTTGGGAAGAGGGAGAAGGAAAGGGGAAAGAGAGAGAAAAGAGGGGAAATAGGAAAGAAGAGAAGGGGCAAAGAGGAGAAGAGGAAAGGTGGGAGAAGAGAAAGAGGGGAAAGAGGAAGGAAATGTGAAGAAAGAAAATCTAAATTACAAAACAATTTCATAATTCTGATATCTTTACAATTAAGTGAACCAAGGTTGTGTTCACTCCCGTGGTGCCCAAGGGTGGGGGGGGGGGGGGGGGGGGGGGGGGGGGGGGTCCGTGGGACCCCCCCCCCCCCCTAAGGAAACACTTACGAGGGAATTTTGCACGAAATTTAGACACATGTGAAGGATCAATAAGACAAACCAAAATCAGTAATAAAAATTGATTTGTTTATTGGTTCCAAAATTTCGGGGCAAAAACATTGTTTCAAAACAGCGAAATTGGGCAAAAAGACGGAAAATTCAAAAAAGCCTTGCGCTTACATCAACATTTTGAAAACTTATTTTATGTTGATATATATTATAGAAGACAACAATAAAATTACTTATATTTGTTAACACCAAAACAAGCAGTTTTAGGGAATCTGGATTTTTTTAGGGTGTTGCAAAACAGTACACGTCATGTTCCCATAGAGTTTGTACAAAGTAAAGGTGTTGCAATGTACTGTGACATTGTTTTCAGCCACATAAAGGGTTAATTATTTTTATTATTACTAAAATGTTTCCTTACATGTATGTGGAACTTATATCAGCAAAACCAAAAATTTGCTTTTGGTTCTCGGTTTCTTATCTTATTTTTAAAAATATTGCATGACTTTGTAGTGGACGGGGGGGTTCCCGGGACCCCCACTACTTAAACTCATTACGCTTGGCCGATTTTAATTATTGTGGTATGACAGAAGCGCATTTAAAAGGCAGACAATTCCAAAAATTCGGCGAAAATCGCAACGCGTTAAGCGGCCACGACGCGAAACAAAATTTTGGGGTCCCTAGGAACCCCCCCCCCCCTTGGTCACTTAAGTGTTTAAAGAGTTCTCTTGTTAAGATGCAATATAAAGTATCTATCCCATTACATGGCTCGTCAGTTCTCGTTTTCCGTTCAAGTTGGGTAATCTTAGCGCGACTTTTAGCGGACCACGCGGGGGGGGGAGCGAAGTCACTTTTTTGGGCATGAAATCTTGGAATTTTGCCTGTTTCATGGTCAAAGGCATGCAGTTTAGTGCTTTTTAGATAATTTTTGTTACTAGGGACCCTTAGAGATCTTTTAACTCTTATATTAGGTCCATATAAAATCATAAACAAGATATTTCCATATTACGATTGAGGAGCATTTGTTTGACCTCCCAATGCAAATGTAAAGGTGTGAGTAAAGTAGTAACATTAAAATGCTGATTATATAAATAGTTCTGTGCAATACAAATGTCATAACTTGTATAACTGATGGAGTTTGGGAGCAAATACACGTTATAACGGCACTTAAAAATGCATGTTTTCACTATATATATCTACCCAAATGTGCTCCAATGAGTAGTAACAACATTTTACGGGCTGCAGTTTGAGAAGGAAAGGACTATGAATTTTATGTTCTGACCTTCCCTAGTGACCCCTAACAATATCCTGAGGAGAGTTATAGAGCAAAATCAAGGGTCTATGGTGAAATCCCTTCCTTTGGCATGCAAACCTTATTGAAGTCATTGTAAATGGATAGTGCTCGATCTGTGAAATATTGTTTTGACAATTATCTTTAAAAACTTTGACTTTTTTCGACAAATGTATTACTGACCCCCCTAATGTGGCCTTCCGCCACATTTGAGGGTTTCCACCAATTTTGAGCCTGGACTCGGATGTAGTTAGGGGGCATTTAGCTTTTTAAAGATCCATTCAGCAGCTTTGACTCCTTGCATTAGGCTGTACAAAATGAAAAAGGACACCCAGAAGTCGCTATTCCCACTACGCGGCGTGTCGTCTAAGTTCAGTATTTTAGTGACTTTTGCATGCATAACGGGAGGGGGGATCTTCATTTTTGGCCTGTTTCCTGGTCACAAGCCCTACATAACTTTATAAAACTGATTGGTTGTTTGGGAGCAAATACAACTGTCTAACGGCACTCTCAAAAATGATTGTTGTCAACCTATATCTATACCCAAATTTGCTCAAGGTTACAATTTTTTAAGGGCTGCCGTTTGAGAACGGAAAGGAATATGAATTTAGGTTAGTGCACCCTACCCTTAGTTACCCTAAAACAGTTATCCTGAGGAGAGTTAGAGAAAAATCCAAGTGATGGTGACCTCCTGCTGTTTTGGCATGCAGTTATGGAATTCATTCATAATGTTATAATTTTGTCGTGGCGCAATACAGATGTCCCAAAAAAAACTATACAATCAAGATAATTTTTTTGGCCAAAATGCAGTTCATCTAAAATGGTGTTTTACTGATACGGTTAAGGAGTGTTCCAGGTTCATGAGATTTTGAGTTGGGTTCGTTTGTGTAATTTGGGGGGTCTGGTTCAGGAGTTAGGTCTAATTATCTGAAGGACGGTTGTTGAAAACCTGTTGGGCCAGTTTGGCTATCCTGATATCACCAAAGTTGCCATTGAAAATCACTTCAAGACATTTCCTTTATTGAAAATTAAAATAAAAATAGGGTCTAAAGTGCTACTTCGTGTGATTTACATAATTTATACAATTATATATGTTGCAATTGCTAATATATACTTAGCATTGGGAAAGTCAATTCCAACAAGTCTTGTTGTCTCAGCTTTACTCCCGGTTTAAGCAGCGAAGATAGAACCATTTAAAAACACCTGTTGAAGTAAAACTGAGGAACCTTTGAACACCATCATCCTTTACTGTATTGTTCTTTTGATTGACACTGCTTTCTTCATCATATTCCTCCCTGGCATCTTGGAGGCAAGTGGGGAATATGTGAAGGCTAAATTGTCCCTCCACATCGGACCGTTTGTATACACATTTGGCCCTCACAGACTTGTAGTAGACTGTTGTAAATTAGTTTCAGCAGTCAAAATTCCCCGAGATTTCCAGAATTTCTATTGAATTTGTCCCCATGAAGAGTGAGGTCCCTCATTTTTTCCCACATAATAATATTTCTGGTGCTTTCACTTAAAATAAATAATTTGATTATTTAATGCATGATAATGCATTCACCACTGATCTGTACACCTATCTTTTGTTTCAAGAGGGTTTTAACCCCAAAGGATGCTGCAACGCCTATATACATTTAGTTTCTTGAACATTGAGGTGAAACTGGCCCAAGTGGTATTTTTCCTCGTGTTCAACTGACAATATCTCCGCTTAGGGTGCATCAAATTGGATGGAATAAAAGCGAGGATTGAGTTAGGATCTTGTCTACAAATGAAGTCAATTATAAGTGCAAAAAAAAGCCCAGCTTATATTTTTTTTTATTAATTTTTAGTTTGATTGATAGTTTTTATTGGGGACAGTCTGTATGGTTAAATCAGTTTTTTGACAATATCTTAAAACCTTGATTTTTTTTTGGATATAAAAAATATATTAAGGCCCCACATAATGTGGAATTACGCACATTTTTGGTGGGTCTCTCAACCTTCAAGGGTCCAAACGGTTCTGTAGATACAGTCAGTAGTACTTCGCTCAAAAGGGGGCGTGACATCCCACCCCCCCCCAAAATGGGGCGTGGCCATTTCAGCATTTTCGAGCTCGCCGCAGTGGGAATTATGTTACCGACCAAATATGTTCCTGAACCTTTTTCAATTAGTGGATTCCTTGAGGTTTTCTTGGAACATATAATGCATAAAAAAAAACACATGAGGCATACTAGAGTAAGAAAAATGATTGTACAAGGTTTAATCCGTAATGCTTTGCGTAAAGGCGAACTGTACAATAAAAAATATTTTTAATTTTTTTAATTTTTTTAATTTTTTTAATTTTTTTAATATTATATAATTATTGTCCAAAACCCTTATTTTACATGTTTAAATGCCAAGGAGGCTATTTGCTGATGTGGGGAGGACCTTAAAATAAGACCATTTCCAGGTCACACGGTTCACGCTATTCGTAGGCGCTACTGATGGCATTTGATTACATCCTGTAACCAAAACTGATGGTATATTCAGGGAATTCGGAACGATGCAAGAGCCAAGGCGTGGTTGAACCAGTAAGCAGTGGCTGCTAACATCATTAGGTCAGCTGTCTTGTTCAAGCTCGGATTTTCCTTTTATCACTGAGAATTTGCAAAACAAATTGCATAATTGCATAACTGCAAGGTCACTGGGTAGCCAAGGTTTCAAGGTTGAGTACCACCAAGGCAGAGCCATGCGGAGTACAGTAAATTGTGGGTCGCGGTTCAAAGCTAGCCGATAACACTATATTACAATTGCGTATACATTGGACAACAACGTCACATGTACATGTCAGTCACGAATAGAGCATCCTTGATTGGCCACATTATATTCGAATAACTCATAAACGCTCTAAAATATGAAAAAAGCAACCCTCTCGGAGTGCGGGATCAGGTGACAAATGTCAAGTGTGGTCCACAAGACAAATGACAAGTGGGATCAAGTGACAAATGAGTCAGATGACAAATTGTAAGTGGGGTCAGCGGACAAATGACAATTTGGGTCAGATGACAAATGACATAAGGTAAGAGGGCAAATGACAAGTGAGGCCAAGTGACAAATGACATGTAGGGTCAAGTGACAAGTGGTGTTAGGTGACAAAGGGACTTCAGGGTTAAGTGACAAATGACAAGTGGGGTCACGGAACAAATGACAACTGGGTACATTGGACAAATGTCAAGTGGTTACAAGTGGGGTCAGGGGACAAATGACAAGTGGGGTCAGGGGACAAATTAAAAGTGGTGGTCCAGGAGTCAGGTGATAATGAGAAGTGGGGTATGTGAGAAATGACAAGGCAGTTCAGGTAACAAATGGCAAGTGGGGGTCATTGGACAAATGACAAGTGGGGTCAGGTGACAAATCACAAGTGGGGTCAGGGGACAAATGACATGAGGTTCAGGTGACAAATGTCAAGTGTGGTTCAGGAGACAAATGACAAGTTGAATTCAGGTGAAAAATGACAAATTGGATTCAGGTGACAAATGACAAGTGGGGTCAGGTGACAAATGACAAGTGGGGTCAGCGGACAAATGACAAATGGGGTTAGAGGGAAAATAACAAGTGGGTCAGATGACAATGAAAAGTGGCGCCAGGGATAAATAACAAGTTTGTCTCAGGACAAATGGCAAGTGGGGGTCAGGTGACAAATGACAAATGAGGTAAGAGGGCCAATTACAAATTGGCGGGCCAAGTGATCAAAGAATTGGGTCGGTGGACAAATGACAAGGGGTGTAAGGGGGTGACAAATCACACGTTGGGCTCAGGACATGGCAAGTTTGTCAGGTGACAAATGACAAAGGTGGGTCAGGTAACAAATGAAGAAAGTGGGGTCAGGTGACAAGTGGCGGGGTTAGGTGACAAATCACAAGTGGGGGCAGGAACACATAGACGAGGAGCTTCCGGGTGACCAAAAATCAAGTGGCGGTTCAGGAGACAAATGACAAGTTGGTTAAGGGTGACAAATGACAAGTTGGATTCAGGTTGAGACAATTGAAAGGGGATTCAGGTACAATGCAAAGTGGGGTTCATGTGAGAAAAGGAAATGAACAAATTGGGCCAGGTACAATGACAAGTGGGGGTTAGGTGACAAAATGACATTGGGGTCAAGTGACACCCAGACAACATACATATATTGGCCCCACTATTGGTTTCCCATGGCAATATTGGCCTGGCATTAGCGGTCAACCAATTATCGAGCCAATATGGGTTTCCCAGTGGCAATGTTGGCATTGGCATTAGCTTTTCGACCAAGTATTCGAGCCAATATTGGGTTTCCAATTGGCCAAAATTAGCTATTGCATTACTTTGTCGACCAAGAATCGACGCAATATGGGTATCCCATTGGCAATTAGCAGTGGACATTAGCTTGTTGACCAATATCGAGCCAATATGGGTCCCATTGGCATTCGCATTGGCATTAGCTTGTGTACCAATATCGGAGCCCATATGGTTGACCATTGGCAATTAGCATTGGCATTAGCTTGTCGACCAATATCGAGTCAATATGGGTTTTCCCATTGGCAAAATTAGCATGGCATTTGCTTGTCGACCAAGATCGAGCCAATATGGGTTCCATTGGCAAATATTAGCATTGATTAGCTCTTGTCGACAATATCAGCCAATATGGGTTTACATTTGGCACAATTAGCATTGGCATTAGCTTTCGACCAATATCGAGCCAATATGTTGGTTTCCCATTGGCAAAATAGCATTGGCAGTAGCGTGCGACCATATCGAGCCATATGGGTTTCCCATGGGCAATATTAGCATGGGCATTAGCTTGTCGACAATAGAGCCAATTATGGTTTTCCATTGGCAATTAAGCATTGCATTTAGCTTGTTCGACAAAATCGAGCCAAGTAATGGGGTTTCCCATTGGCAAGAGTAGTCATTGCATTCGCTTGTCACCATATCGATCCAATATGGTTTCCCATTGGCATATTATATGCATTTGCATTAGCTTGTTTGACATATAGTGGAGCAATATTGTTTTCCATTGCACCCAACATTTGTCGAATGTTTTGTGAAGTGTGGACGTGGTCTCAAATAAGACCTCTCATTTTTTTCTCCATCAAAATGTTTCTGGTTTTGACGATTCTATTTTTCTGATGATAAATGCACACTTTTTTTTCATCACTATATAATGAGTATGATGCTTTGGGTTGATCATTTTCAGATATTTGATTAGGGGACGCAGTACACACAACCATATTTAACTCAAACAGAGATATCTTGACACCATAGAATGTACCTGTCAGGAAAAAGGTATTATCAATGTTCACACATTGTGCATAACTTCCCGTCACTACCTATTTGGAATAGTAGTACTGCGCAAAACTTTCCCTTTTAAAGAGGGGGGTCAGTCCTTTATATTGGTAAGTGACTGCAATTTTTTAATTAAGTGCTAATTAGTTCTCATATTTAATGGATTAATGTATGCCAATTAATTCAGCAGGAAAAATAATTTTAGCCCAAGTATGGGCAAATGCCAATATTGGGCCAACAATGACGCAGAAATAGTGGTCCAATGATGATCACAATATTTGGCCAAGGTAGGCCCAATATTGGCAAATGCCAATATTGGGCCAAGCTTGGGCCCATGAGCAAATAATATTGGTTCCAATATTGTAAGCCAATATTGGACCAATGAATTTCAATAGGGGCTTATCTTGGGCCAATTTTGTAATGTTGTCTGGGTGACAAGTCGGGTCAGGAGGTTGACAAATGATAAGGCGAGGTCAGAGCCGCAAATGCTAAGCGGGGCGGGTGAACAAATGACAAGTGGCTGTCAGTTTACAAAATTACCAAGTTTGGGCTTCAAAAGGACAAATGACAAATGGGAGTTCAGGTGACAAATGTCAAATGGGGTTCATGGGCAAATGATAAGTGGGGTCAGGTGAGAAATGACAAGGTGGTCGGGTGGTGACATATGACAAGTGGGGTCAGATTACAAATTACAAGTGGGGTCAGGTAAGGTAAAAATCACAAGTTGGGCGCAGGAAGGAAAACAAATGACAAGTGGGATCTGGTTGACAAATGGACAAGTATGGTCAGGTGACAAATGGCAAGTAGTAGGGGCATGTGAGAAATTACAAAGGTGTTAGGTTAAATGACAAGTGGGGTTAGGGGACAAATGAAAGTGGGGTCAGGTGACAAATGACCCCCCTGTGGGGCCAGGTGGACAAATGACAGTTTTGTCAGGTGACAAATGGCAAGCGAGGTCAGAGGGCAAATGATAAGTGGGGGTTCAGGGTGAAAAAGGACAAGTGGAGTCAGGGAAAAATGACAAGTGAGATCAGGGGTGCCAATTGACAAAGCGAGGTCAGGAGGGAAAATGGAAAGTGGGGGTCAGGTGAAAAATTGGGCTCAGGGACAAAATTGGAGTTACAGGTGGACAAATGTCAAGTGTGATCCAGGGACAAATGACAAGTGGGGGTCAGTTAACAGATGACAATTGGGTGTCAGGGGACAAATTTAAGTGGTGGTCAGGGAATCGGGTGGACAATAACAAGTGGGTTATATATTCATGTGTCAGGTTAAAATGACAAGTGGGGTTCATTTGATGGCAAATGAAAGGGGGTCAGAGGGCAAATGACAATTTGGGTCAGGTGAACAAAATGACAAGCGAGGTCAGGAGCGGCAAATGATTAAGTGGGGTCGGTGACAAAGTTACAAGTTGGGCTAACAGGACACAGACAAGTGGGGTCAGGTGACAATTGAAAAGTGTAGTTCAAGGGGGGACAAAATGACAAGTTGGGGTCCAGGTGAAAAATGACAAATGGAGTTTATGGGACAAGTGACAAGGGGGGTCTTGTGGCATGACAAGTAGTGTTTAGGTGATAATCACAAGTGGACTCAGAGGACAATGACAAGTGGGGTTCAGGTGACAAATAAAACAAGTGGGGTCAGTGACAATGACAAGCGAGGTCAGAGGCCAAATGATAAGTGGGCCAGTGGACCAAATGACAAGTGGGGTTCACGTGACAAATACAAGTTGGGCTCAGGGACAAATGAGACAAGTGGGGGTCAGTTGACCAATAAAAGGGAGTCAAGGGACAAATTGCAAGTGGGGGTCAGGTGACAAATGACAAATGGAGTTTATGGGACAAGTGACAAGTGGGGTCTTGTGACAAATGACAAGTGGGGTCACGTGACAAATTACAAGTTGGGCTCAGAGGACAAATGACAAGTGGGGTCAGGTGACAATGACAAGTGGGTCAGAGGGCAAACGAAAAGTGGGGTCAGGT
This sequence comes from Ophioderma brevispina, assembly GCA_023653785.1. NCBI lineage: Eukaryota > Metazoa > Echinodermata > Ophiuroidea > Amphilepidida > Ophiodermatidae > Ophioderma > Ophioderma brevispina. The sequence goes on along the minus strand of JAMKCH010020440.1, from coordinate 74,061 downwards.
GACAATGACAAGTGGGGTCAGGGGATAAATGAGATGTTGGACTCAGAGGGCAAAGGACAAGCGGGGGTCAGATGACAAATGACAAGCGAGGTCAGAGGCCAAATGATAAGTGGGCCAGGTGACAAATGACAAGTGGGGTCACGTGACAAATTACAAGTTGGGCTCAGAGGACAAATGAACAGTGGGGTCAAAGGACAAATGAAAAGTGGAGGTCATTTGGTTAGGGGACAAATAACATGTGGGGGTCAGGTGACAAATGACAAGTGGAGTTCAAGGGACAAATGACAAGTGGGGTGAGGTGACAAATGGAGCTCAGGGGACAAGTGACAAGTGGGGTCTTGTGACAAATGACAAGTAGGGTTCGGGTGACAAATGACAAGTGGATGTCAGGTGACAAATGACAAGTGGATGTCAGGTGACAAATGACAAATGGGTCGGGGACAATGACAAGTGGGGTCAGGGGATAAATGACAAGTTAGGTCAGGTAACATAAACCTGGAGGTCAAAGTACAAATGACAAGTGGGGTCAGGTGACAAATGAGGTCTGAGGGCAAATGACAAGTGGGGCCAGGAGACTAATGACAAGTGGGGTCAGGTGACAAAACACAAGTTAGGCTCAGAAGACAAATGACAAGTGGGTCAGAGGGCAAAAGACAAGTGGGTTTAGGTGACAAATGACCAGTGGGGTCAATGGATAAATGACAAGTGGGGTCAGGTGACAAATGACCAGTGGGGTCAAAAAGGACAAATGAACAGTGGGGTCAAAGGACACAAAATGACAAGTGGGGTCAGGGGGTCAGGTGAAAAATAACAATTGGGGGTTCAGGTGACAAATTACAAGTGTGGTTCAAGGTACAAATGACAAGTGGGGTCAGGTGACAAATGATCCCAGCTAGTTTACGTTCTGTGAACGTTTCCTCAAAACGTTTTTAGACGTTTTATTGTGGAAGGTCAAAAACGTTTTAAGAAGGTCATTTAAAAACGTTTCTAAAACGTTATGAGAACGTCCAAAACGTTAAAAGAACATTTGAATAAATGCCTAATTAAATACTAAAATTAATGAAGAAAAAGAAATTGATGTTATTTCGTAGGTGTATATTGCAAGGTTAACAGCAATGAACAGTTTGCACTTGATATTTGACAGACGGAAATTGTATCACTTACCTATTGTGGGAGTAGAACCTGGACCCTACGCGTGGAAATCTAACACTCATATACAATAAAATAAACACGCTGGTTCAAAAAAATAAGATGCGATAAAAAATAAGATACGATAAAAATAAGATACGATAAAAAAAAAGATGTGCACAGAACGATTTTGCACACTTTGTCCCGCACGTTCTGCCAGTATAAAAAGGTTATAAAATATGTAAGTTTATTGGTAATATGACGACTATTAGGCTCATCCAATCAGAAAATATCACTTTAATGACGCCAGAGATAATCTAAAATGTTTATGTTGCATTTCTCGGGTTTCAGTTTTAAATTTCTATCCGATAATGGATAAAGTAACGTTATACATACCATGTACAGCGATTACTAATGGGTTAATGAAGGTATAATGCAAGAAGATCACACTGCGGTACTCTTGTGGTCGCCTGCTCCGCAGCCGATGGATGATGATGAACTTGTATTATTAGTATTTTTTTTAATTCTGGCCAATCAGGAACAGTATTCTGATGACGTCATATATTTAAAGTAAATACTTCTATTAAACTCCCGGGATCCGTATTTCCCTGAATACGTAAATCCTAATTTTGATTATGCTTCTATAAAAATGCACTGAATTTTGGCGCACTTTGACTTCATGCTGGCCCTCTGTGCGTCGGCTCAGCAGCCGATCTTTAACGCACCCACATTCCACAGAAGACGGCCAATGGACACTGTGTTGACCGCCAAGTGAAGGGGCATATGTGGTGCAGTGGATAAGCGCTCGCCTCATAAGCGTAAGGTTGTGGGTTCGAGCCCCGCTGTCGCCAATGTGTTCTGCACTTAAGCAAGGCACTTTACTTCACTTGCCTCTCTCCACCCAGGTGTATATTTTATGGGTACAGGTGTCATATTACAGCGTCCGTGTGACTGAGTGTCCTACCACCAATCTGTTTATTGTCTTCTCCATTGAGTGCTGTATGCATCATTTGTTTCAGCACTGTACCCAAATGGCCTCGTCTACAAGGTCACGGTTTATTCCGTACGTGTTGTTATGGTAGCAAGGACACTCTCATGGGGGACAATCAGTTTCTTTACACCGGCATATGCTGGGAATGCAAAAAGACTCGCTGTGCGGGAGGAGTGGCGAACCCCCACAGCAACATTATATAAGGTAGTCTGGCCAAAACGCCAATGACAGAGAGATGGGCACTCCGCCTGCGGGCGCACGATTTGCATTTTGACCTCTTATAATCACCGCAATATATCCTTTGCATGTTTTGTAAGTTGAATAGCGTAACTGCGACTACTATTCCATGTTTAAAACTTAAAAAACAGGCACGTGTTCTGAATAAATGTTTAAAATAGCCCGACAAGTGAAGTTCAAATATTTAACAGAAACAGTAAAGTTTTTTGAGGTTACGTGTTGGACTGATATGGATGGCGATTACCACGGGAAAGAACGCCTTGAGTTAGAGGACACGCATTCGTGAAGTGGATAGATGTAAGATGTTCCTGATTATTAAATAGGGGGAAAAGACACTAATAAAGATTGTTGGTAAAGTACGCATCTGTTTTACTTCGAATTATTGCGAGTGTTTAAGTGAATGCAAAATAATATCAAAATATGTAATAACCTAACATTAAAGCAATATCAGCACATTTTAAGAGGGCCCCAATATTCAAAATTTGAGATTTTTGCATATTTGTGTTGGTAATTGTCTTGTAAACTATACCTGCGAGTATGATAAAAAAAAAAAACATATTCGTCATTAAAGAAGCGATTTTGTTATTAGAAACAGGATCCCTGATAGTAATTTAATGGCGGAGCTGGAAATGCCAAATTTATGTCCATCCATGATGAAATAGTTCCACCTCACGAAAATTACCTCTAACTTGACTTACCTGAACAACTAATGAATGAGCGTAGACACGTACACGGCGCAATTTCAAGGCTTTTACATACTGGAAGGACGTTTCCAGCAGCCGTTGATTTATTATCGGAGATCTCAGATATTAATTACTAAATTCCTTCTTTTGCGACACATAGAGAACTTTGAACTCTACCATTGACAGGTATTGGATACTCGTCAATTACCAATGCAACTGTTCAAAAATCGCAAAATAGCCGGAAAATTGTGCGCTCTTTAAAAAAATGTGCTGTTATTGCTTTAATGTCGTGGTAGTACCACATGCTGCTACCAATGGTAACGCCTTTGTCTTGTTCAACACAAAGGAAGGGCAGTCAACGCATTCACTTGCTGTGAGGGTATGCAGCGAAAGGTGAGGCCATTAAATACGTCAGACCTCAATCCCCTCGAGCATCTCTGGTACCAGCTTAAGCATTCTATATGTGTACACGCTCGTGTCACTGCAGAGATTACACTGGATGACTTGTCACGGTTTGTACAGTATGAATAGACTTCTATTCCACCGTAGCACACATAAAACCTAAAAGCCATTTTGTAGAAATTATGAGAGAGCAAATGCCTTAAAATAGAAGGGAATACAAGAGAATATAGAAGAGAAAAAAATGAAAAAAGAGGAAAGTGAAGCAAGAGAAGTATATGCTCCAAAAGCTGCGAATATTCCGGCTTTCGCACTATTTGCCAGTGTTTGCATAATGGTTACCGGTACAAAAATGCTTACTTTCTGCCAATAACAAGAATTAGATAACATTAAGATTCTAATTCTATTTTGGACGAAATCGGAGGGGAATCCCGCTCTGTCGATGTCATGTCTGGCACAGGGCCCTGATCCCGCTCTGTCTGGCACAGGGTCCTGACGCTGACGACAGAGGGCGTTTCTCAGAAATTCATTAACTTCAGGCGGTGGCGGCCAAGCTTCATTCATAGCGCAAAACTGCCGAACGAGTCATTGGACGAGCCTGAACAGTGAAGTCACTGTGCGCGTTTATAAATAGATCAGTGAGTGGCGAGTGGAATTCCGGAGTCGCGACCGATCTAAATTGTCTTGCTTTAGTCGGTGGTGCATAATTTGGCTGCAAAACTATCATCGAATCGTTTTTAAAGACCGGACATGAGAGGATTGCTACATGCAGGTCAACGAATCATTCCACGGTGGCGCATAGGCTAAACTCAGAGCTAAACTGGTACCGGGCCTGGTACCGGTCCGCAGCTATAAATAGGCGGTGACCCTGCGATTGAACATGAGGTCAAACCAGCCTCGTTCAAAATGGATCCCGTTTGTACCGTTATTCATACAAAAGAAATACTTACACTGGAGTTGATTCTTCAACTCCAACGGATTTGAGTGGAAAAATATTGATATTAAACATATTTTCGACTTTAGAATATTTGTCAAGTTTTCGTGATTACGTGCTAAACCTATGGGAACGGCAAAAACGACGCTATCTTGGCCGCCCCCCCCCCCCTGATTCACTTCTCTTGTTGATGTGTCTTGTCCGTCACTTCTTGGACAAAAACAGCCAAAATCCATGTTGTAGACGCATTCCACGTTAAATCTCAAGAGAGAGAGCCAGAGACCCAAGGATTCAGGCGGTATACTGGAGAGCCGAGATTATCGACGAGGAACGACAATTTAAGATAAGTATTTGACGCCGTTAGAGCTTTACTTTTCAAGTTTACCGCCATTAAAATCTTCACTGTACATGTGTGCAGGCAATGCACGCAGGTAGTAGCATCACCGGATGCATTACAGGCCGTTACCAATACGCCACGGACGTAAAGCCATTGTGTGTCTCAAAAGTACAATTCATGTACATGGATGGGTTCCTACTGTCACCCATGGACGACACGATATTGATTAGTACAACACATATATGTCCACATGGTCCATAAGTTGGTTGGTTTACATGCTGTAGTTGCCTCAAAAATAGTAAATAAGGGTGTAACTTTACCTAAATCACTTTGAGTCATGGGTACTAAGTTCAAATTGTCACTCATTGTATTGCATTACACTTGCTCAATTACATAAAAATCCAGGAAAATGAGGTTTTGTGCATTGTTAATATCATGATACATCACATAAACAAGCAGCACTACCAATAATGCCCATTCTTGAGGGTTGTTGATAAGCTAATCACAAGGTGTGAAATGGCGTGGATGAGTGACCATCTCTCAATCCAGTGGCCTATTCTTGCTACCTAACATATTGTCCAGTAATTACAGTCTTTGTGTTTGGGTAGAGCTACTCCTGTAAAATGAAAGTAAACCGTCAAATGATGTCAGCAAAACATGCTGTTATGCTAGGTCTGCCCTTGTGTGTCTGAGGGTTTGTACTGAGCAAATCTAAAGACACGCATTCGATGAGTGTACAATTCATGTCATGGCAAAAACAATTAAAGCCTGCACAGGAATATGGGAAAGGCTTGGGGCCCTATTAGTCCTGCTGAGCATGGACTCCTCCATATGTACATTATCATTATGCCATTAACTAATCGCTCATTTGAAAATATGGCCCCTGTACAATGACCAATCAAAAGTTTAATGACCTTTATCACATTTTCTCCCATATCTCTGTAACTGAACATCACAGATATGCCAAACTATATATTTTCTGATTCCTTATGATGAGACGAATCATTTGAGATACTTTTCAACTAAATTGAACCATTTTGCAGGATTAATCCATCTTAATCCAAGATGGCCGCCAAACGGACCCCGTGGGACAATATTTGATTTTGGTAACATCAAAATTCTTTAAGTAGATGTCGTAGAGATTCTAAAAATCATGCTAGAAATTTAGTTTAAAGGGGGTGCATGGGAACCCATGTAATCTGCTAGACTAAATAGTGAGGATTCTATCTTGTCTTTTTCTTCTGTGTTACGGGGGACTTTAGAGCCTTTCACCCGTTCACACTTCTTGTCTGAAGAAAGCGCATCTACCACCTTCCCACTGTGTAACGCGTCCTGTTTGTCATTCTATATAAGAGTTTGCCCTTTTCAAACTCTAGGGCTTACCCCACTGAAAATTCAGTGTTTGTAAAATTGAGACGAGATTCGTGTTTAGGTAATTAGTGTTTAACATCTAAATGCCTGATATTTTTAAATTCTAAAATGTACTTCGAAATGAAAACTTAGAAAATTTATGGTGAATAAATGATGTTTAAATGCTAAACATTTAACTATTTAATCACGTATCTTCTCTCCATTTTCTAAACACTGAAATTACAGTGCATTGCTAGCACTTCTCACTGAGAGTAACTCAATGAATAAAGCAAGCTCTTTTTCATGGAATGATCGAAGGATTATCTATAGTGGTGGTCATTACAGAAACATACAGACAAGTATATCTGTGCATGTTGCATAATCCTCAACGTATAAGCGATAATCTTTGGTTCAGGTACCTGGTATTTTACAGGGGGTATCAATGAAAATTTTACCAAGGACACAAAATTGGAGAGAAGTTTTGTTGCGTTTTTATTGATACGCCCTGTATCGCCCTTGTTCAAGACGGACTCAACTATTTCTCCAGATAACGTTTAACTACAAAAGCAATTGCACCAAACGGATTGTCGTACGGTTGAAATCATAGCGAGCTATTCTAAGTATCCGGGCCCCAACAAGGCTGTCTGCGGTTTAGCTCGGGCAGACCGCCTTGTTCAAATTGTACTGCCGGTGTAATGAAACTGAGTGTCCCCCATTAGCCATAGCTACCACAGCAACATGTACGGAATAAACCGTGACCTTGTAGACGAGGCCATTTGGGTACAGTGCTGAAACAAATGATGCATACAGCACTCAATGGAGAACACAATAGACAGATGGGTAGTAGGACACTCAGTCACACGGACACTGTATAATATGACACCGGATTTTATGTATATATTTCAAGAAATTGTTCTCATGATTGAGAGAATTTCTTCGAGGGGGTTGCTTTTTTTCCATATATGAGCGTTTATGAGTTATTCGAATATGTGGCCGATCAAGGATGCTCTATTCGTAACTGACATGCGACGTTGCGCGCGCGTTGTTGACCAATTGGCAATTGTATTATAGTGTTATCTAGTCTCATGTCTGAGCGACATCGGGCTAGCTTAGACTGCAGACCACAATTTACTCCTCATGGCTCTGCCCTGGTGGTTCGCACATCAAGCCCTTGGCTACCGGTGACCTTGCAGTTATGCAATTATTGCAAATTATTGCAAAATTTCGAGTAATAGAGGAAAAAAGAGCGTTTGAACAAGACCAGTGATATAGTGACACGTTAGTACCCACTTTTGTACTGGTTCAGGCCTTGGCCCGTGCATATCTTCCGAAGTATGCTGATGGCCGTAGTTTTATATTGTGATCATGTGATCAGTGGCTCCACCCGAATAGCGTGTGCCAGTTGACCTGGAAAGGGTATTATTTTAACGTGTACAGGTACTACATCAGCAAATATTGCTGCCGAGATTTTTAAAATGACAAAATTAGGGATTTTGAACATGTAATATTTACTTAGTTATCCCCTGTTTGCTCAAGACAATACGGAAAAAATACATAGGTTGGGGTAACGAATTTCATTGTAGAAATGGAACATTGAAGTGGCTAAGCTAACGTAGATCAGATCTAAATCTAGAATAGCACAGCCATAATGAGATCATGTCATGGCCAGGGCTTCTGGCAGTCTGCTTTCAAATAATTAAACACAAAGTTCAGTACGCCTAGCCCACAGGCCTCTGGCCTATCTACTAGTCTAGGCCTATCTCTGGTATCTATGGTGGCTACCAAAGTACAAAAATCAACAACACATAAAAGTATTGAGACCAGCTTTCCCAATGCCCAAAGGCAGTCCTAGACCAGGCGTCATGTCCACAGAGGCAGGCACCCCAGTAGTTGAATTCAGCAGAGTATGCCTGACTACTGCACTGTATACTGGGAAACATTTAACTCAACATTGTTTAAACAATTCCTGGCGTAGTCATCATTTCTCTAAAACATAGGGGAATTTCAAAATTCAATTTATACATGAAGAACAAAGGAATCAATTACTCTATCAATGTATTTTGATGCAGCATCACGCAAAAAGGGCATATTGGATTGTGATTCTCAGAGGGGGGTTGGCAACGCAGTCTCTTCCACAGATGCCAGATTATTACACAAATAGACTCTTATTCTTAATGTATGTAAAGTAGGTGGTCTAATAATTGGTGTTATATCACGCAATAGGGAATATATTACGGGGTTAGCAAATTCCTACCACGCAATATTATTAGTTATCCCCTGGTTTGTTCACGCAATCCGGAAAAATATAGCTATTGTTTGTTTACAATATCACATGAGGCGACAGCAGAAATGGGATTGGAAACAAAAAACCATAGATATTTTTCCGTATTGCGTGAGAACCAAAACAGGGGGTAACGAATTTATCATTAGGAGACATTTGAAGTGGTAAGCCATAAGTTGATTAAATTTTATTTAAATCTGGATTACGCACAGTACACTACCAATCTAAGTACAGAATCCAGAAGCTCAGACTGTGAGTAGTGCCACCAAGTCTAGGACTGTGTTCTAATGAGGCCTACAATGGACAAATCAACAAGTTGACTAACTGCCACAGTAAACACAAACTCAGTCATTCATCTGTCCTGTAACATACAATTTTCCCCAATTCCAACAGACAGTCGTAGGACCAGATGTCATGGCCACAGTGGATTTCAGTAGTAGTCTTGCCTATGCAGTACACAGAGTCCGTGAGAGTTGAATTCGGCAGGGTAGCATGGCACTGTAGCTAAGGAAACACACTAACTACCTCTTTGAAAGACATCACACAAAGGTCACTAGTCCTCCAAAACACACAGGGGAACTTAAAAATGTTTTTGTACATAAAGAATGTAGGGAAAATGTAACAAGTAGAAATATTTGTTGGGAATTGACCAGCAGCAGTCACACCTATAGTGTAGAACCAAAAAGGCCATCTGGATTGTGCACTTCAGATGGTGCTGGACCAATAACAGTCTCTTCACACAGATGTGACAAGATCATTACATCTATAAATCTTGAATGCATGGAAAGTAGGGGGACTTGATACTGGTGTAAGGCATACGTAATACGGGCTCATATATCCGTGAGTAATGAAAAATTACATGGTATACGGGAAAAATAGTAATTGGGACATTAACCAATCAGCATTCACCATTCATGTCTACTAAATGATAAGGAAATATATTATTAGCTGACGTTGTTAACCAATTGAGATTCAAGTATTCATGTCTTCCTACAATGATAAAATTAATATATAAACATTAGATAAAGATAACTTACTAAGATGTGCAATTTATTGTATGATAAAATATGTTTTCTGTACAGTTCTCCTGTCTCTGTACAACAGTTTTTCTGAATGGTTGAATGCTTAATTTCTATTGAAGTGGGGGTTCTGTAGACATGGATTATATTGTTAGTGAGGTTTAGGTGTTCACACACGAGCGTATACTTGTACGCAGATTGGAATTCTTTTGTTCGCTCGATTCGCGACTCAAATAATTCAACATCAAGTACAGATACGCCATTTTGTTTTCCCTTTAGAACTCAGGACATCATCATAAGTTTACTAAAAAAAGAAAAACCGTTTATAATCAATCTTAGCCTTACTATTTAAGGAATGTTACCATACCTTTCATACCTCGCTATTAGCCACACAGGGAAAATATTAAACAAGTTATGTAAACATAGACAAATTATAGACATAATTTAAAATATATTTTGCACTACTTTAAAATTTTACGTAAGTCGGTAAAAAATTGCCCCATATAAATTCTACATAAACACTACACAGTTAATAAAAATTAACAATAATTATTAACAAGTGCATGCATACATAACGTATGTATGTTTCTCTGTTAATGCAACTTTAAAGGACTGACTCAGAGATTTTGAATGTATTTGTGTGTGTGTGTGTGCTGTGTATTAATAAAAAAACTAGTCCACTTGGAACTAAAGATAGTCACTTAAAATGTTCATTTACCAAAGTTTGAGATGAATCGTATCTTTCGTTTGATGTAGTAAAATAAATGTGTAGGATACTGTGAAACAATAATTTCGGATCTGGAATTTGATTTTCTATATGAGTACATCGATTTGAGCTTAGGAATTACAGTGATTTAGTATGTATGGAAAAACAATATGTATATGCAAAAACATGATTGCTAAGAAACTTGAGGGCCCGCGTCCTCCGGAAATCTCCGAGTCAAGCCTTCCTTCTGAGTGTCTTGAAACACTGCATACCACACGGAAAGGTGACGTCCCTCCGACATCCCACAAACCATTGTCTTATGCAAATTTCACACACTTTCACACCAGAATGTTTTAAAAAAAATATTACCCAATTTTACCTTCATAATTTGTATCTAGGCTAGAAGGGAAAACCAATCCCACTACCGCAGTCTCTCTAGTAACTATAGTCTTTATTTAAAACCATATTTCGCACGCTCCCACAAATATGTTATTATTTTGCCGTACTCCTAAGAATTATTATTTATTGCGACCAAATTGGAATTTGAATTTCAATTTGGTCTTGGAAAGCGAACTTGCACTTTAATTACCAGACGGTGTTCACTTTACCCACATATTCTTTTACACAATCTGATTTAAATTTAGTGCTTTCCTTATGAACATGTTATCTTACGAGTCGTTTGTTTTGAAGTTTCGAAAATGTATTGATTCCCGCTTGTGCATGAGCACTCCTAGTCGAGAGATCGCAGCACATGTATATATTCTACAATGCAGGTGGCACATCGAGTTTATAAGGAATAAAAATGTGTGTGATAAAGAATTTAAAAACAAAATATTTCATTATTTTTAAGCCAAGATTAAAGCCACTATCATCGATTTTTTCACGATGTAAACAAATCGCGCCCCCTATTTTTCATCGAAGTCGATGTTTTTGCACTGTTGTATTGGAAATTGTTGTAAAGAAGCGTAACCCGCCCTATTTGTCAAAAAATTATGATTTTATGCTTTGTTTACTAATAAAGTCGGGATCCGACTTTTTTAAGGTCTAGAAAAAGTCGTAAATGGCATCTTCAAGACCGCTTTAAATGCTTGCGTGTCTCTTTTCACAAAGAATAGTAATATAAGGTGATGATATGACCTAACACTAGCTTTTAAGAGACAAAATCGGCATTTAAATTTGGAGAAAAAAATGACTGATAGTGGCTTTAAATGTTCTTTAATCTATTTCCCATTGTAAGAAACGGGTTGATTCTAAAGGAAAATGAGTATTACTATTATTTTCATTAATTTGCTCAAAAACGTGGTACAACGATCATTGGTCCTGACGCATAGGTTGCGCCGACCTCATAAATCAGGTACAATTTCATTGCCCATTTTAGATAGCGATTGCTATTGTTGTCCTATTAAGTTCAATTACATTCAAATCTTACCACATCAACATCAGTTTTAATTATTGAAACATTCCAGTTAATGCTAACATTCGCATTTTAATATCCCATCTACATTGGTTGTGCTCCAATAAGCAAACTTATAATGAAATTACAACATTCCAAACTAGTGCAAGATACCATCCACAAGCGTTTTAGATCAGCATCAACCAGGACGGGAGTTTGCACAGCTTGATTAAATCCAGATCTTAGGACTGTTAGGAGATTAGATGGATTGGGGGCAGCAGTTAGTTAAGGGAGGGGTCATTATTACGCCAGGGTAAATGGAAGGATTTGAGGGGGGAAACCGAAAATTTTTTTTGTTAAGAGAGGGGGGAACGTGAAATTTCTCATTCAACAAGAGAGAGAGGAACATGAACTTTTAAATGGGGAAATCAGCATGATCAAGGCGGGAGGGGGAGTGTGAAAATTAACGGACGCGGGAAAGGGGGGGAACGCGAACATTTTGCCGAAAAAAGTGAAATCCTCCTTCCCCCACACCGGCATTTAAATAATGACCGCTCCCTAAGTTCCTACCTCTTCTGAAATGGTATGGTCATGTACTAGCTTGGATGCTTGTTGGTTTAGGAGGGCACTAGTAAGTATATAATAAGATGGAAAACAAAACGGTGATGCCAAGGCCTCATTCAATATAGCAATTCACCTAAATATAATTAAAATATCAAAAAAAACATTACAGCAAACACATAATACAACCACAAACCATTGGGTGCTTTAGTGTGGGTTGGTTAGGATATTCCAGGCCCATATATGAAATCGTCGTTATTTATATAGAAATATATAAAAATAACACTTACAGTGGAATTGACTCTTCAACTCCAACGGTTTTGGAGATAAGTATTCCGGATAAAAGAATCAGATTTTTCGCAAAGATTTCGCGTTTACGTGTTTAACCAAATGGCGACGTCTAAATTGGAATTTTTTGCCACCCATGAGAAAAGACTTTGTGTTGATTTTGGTATGATAGATACGGACGAGGTCATGTGACGTGGGAACACCCATGGGTGGCCCACATCAAAGTTGATATCAAAGGGACAAATCGGTTGTGTTTTGCAGGCTACATGCTTCTAATTTATTTGGATTCATTTGGCGAGTTACTATATGCGAATGAGGCCTGGTCACCCTCATCTATTTAGATATCATATATTATAGTATCAAAATCAAAAATATATGTGTGGAAACCATTTCAAAATATATTGTTGTGAAAGAGTAGAGAATATGTCTTATTCCTGGAAACTTTTACTGCTGTACAACTTTTTGTAAACTTAAAAGTACTATTTCTGGTGATCATCAACATTTACGATGAGCTTATGAAGTAGTCATCTCACTGAGGTAAATAATAACCCGCGCTTTCACTATATTTAACACTATTGCCGTGACTGGTATATCATCTTTGAGTTCTTTCCATACGCATGGTTTGCCGATTCGGTATCAAAAAGCAATCTCATTCGCCCGTCAAATAGCTCATACATTCCACCTGGATTCCAAGGAACAAAAGAAATGATACAGTAACTCTATTTACGATGCAAGACTAATTTTGTGAAATGATTATTTTATTGTGACGAATCTTTCCGAATGTTAAAATAATTGTATTATAGACTATAGAATAGTTAATAAGCATGTTTTTGTAATAGTGTTGACTCGTGCTCGTAGGATTTGAGCAACAGCTGTTTCTTGCGAGGAGGTGCGATCATGAGTCATGGCAATCCATCTTTGCTTGTTGGGGCTCTAACATAGATCTGATTGTTTTTTACTATTAGGCGTATACCCAACAACCCCTAAAAGTTATAAATCTCAAAAAAAACCCCATTCTTTTACTTTTGATCATGAAAATGAAACGTGTATAGTATTATTAACTGTACCATCCCCCCCCCTTGTTTTTATTTGCTTCTTGAAGATTTTAAAAAAGCGTTAAAAGCGTTGGCTCAACCTTCGCAAATAACAATGACACGTTTTAAGGAGCGTAACACATTATTTCTAATTGTTGTCAAAAAACAAAACAAAAGATAAACAGAAAAACCGCAAATCCACCAAAAACGTAAAATTCGTTAATGCATTAAATCTTCGATTCAACCGATATGCTCTCCACAGCATACACCATGTGATTCAATGATTGTGGGGGACAATCCAAAGCACTGGGCGATACAAAGAGCCATTTGTATTATAGTCCAGGTGACCCATCACATTCACTTTTTGATAGGCCATGGTACATAATACAATTTTGGTCTTTTATTAAATTTTCGTTGCTCCAGCGCGGGGATTACTTATTTCCTTCACTAAAATTAAAACAATAATTATCTTACCCGAAAGCTTGTGTCCCAAATGAAAGAGTGCACATTATTTAGAAAAATGACTAAAATGTCAACACTCAATTTAATTTCCAGAATATCAGTGACAATGGATATACACAACCTCAACAGGCCAGCGAACCATGGAGCTAATGATATTCACTAATCGGCCCGGAACACACTTCACATTCTTTACATCTGGTTCTATTGTTAATGTGCACAGGCAGTTGAAAGCCTTCGAATTGTTATGTCCTTGCCCAGCATTGGCAAGTTCTTCTGTCCTTGTTTCGCGATAAAAGAAATCTTGAGATTCCTAACTGCGTGTTCAATTAACTTTGACCATATGATTAATAATTTTTTTTCAAAAGGAACATGTAAAGGAACCAATTCATGAAAGAAAAAGTCCATGGCAAGGACGGACCTAATTTGTGCATAACCTAGATCCGCACGTTATTGTCTTTAAAACCTAAAACCAGTTCTCATTCAATTTACCAAGAAAGCAATGGTATTCAGCGACCCCTACCTTTTTAAAAAAATCATGAGCGAGGTGATTATGTTGCCCTTTAATTATGAACAGTACTAAGCTCATACGCGAAGTCATAACACTTGATATAAAGCTTAAAATCTTTTCAACAGTGTAGGCAGTAACAATGGACCTTGCATACCCTGTTTGAGAAGAGATCTGAAGTGTTTAGGTTGATTGTTGATATAATTAGCTCTAATTGTTGGCTTGAGGTCGTGTGGACATATTGGTCCCTGACATTCTGGGAGTAAATTGGAGTTGACATTTTTTCATTTTTCTAAATAATGTGCACTTTTTTTTCATTTGGGATACAGCTTTTCCTGGTTAATCCATAATATTTTTAATTTTTAAGTGAAGGAATTAATGATCCCCAGCGCTGGAGCACGAACAGATCGTTAAATCACGAACGTATAATGGCCTATGATGTGGACAAATTTAGTCATGGAAATATATTGTGCATTTGCGTCGAAATTTTTTTTTTTTTTTTTTTTAACAATTAAAAACAAAAATGTAAATTGTATTTCTTTACAGTAGTAAACTGGACATGAACGTCCAACATATACCAGTGCGAACAAATTTCAAAGAATAAAACGGCAATTCACAACCTCTTGAGGAAAGTATCGACGGATTGGAACTGCCATGAAGCGGGAATAAATAATCATAAGCAAATTCGCAGCAACTGACGAAGGACAGGGATTCGAGTCCGGATCCGTTTGGCTGATATCCGAACTTAAGTTGAACCATAACATCTTGTTAGTGATATTTCGGCTATAAAGGGCAACAGAAATTTTAACAAAATAATTTTTCACTTTTTTCAATTGAAGAATTGATTTGTGAACCTATATTTCAGCTTGCCAGGTATCTGTCATGCCCCTATCAAACCCAAAATTGGCGGGCTTGGTCCAAACTATAAAACAAATTTATTTGTACATACAAACCATAAAAATACACTATTGTATTACGTTAATTTCAACATTCAATGCAAAATACAGCTTGCATTACGTTTTGTACTCTCGTGTTAGAACAGCATAACTGAAACAACGCACACACAGATTACACTAACTGTGTACATAGCGTGAATTTAAGATGAACAATTATACAGTGTCCAGTGAGGGATATTTTTTACCAGAAGTATTAAAGCTCAAGTTTAAGAATTTTCCTTTAGGAAACCTGGTATCATTACGAGGTTTAGAACATCGGGTGCATGTACATGCACATCGGTAATGCAGTGAAGCGCCATGCCCAGCTATGTTCAGGAAGGAATGTGACCCATAAATTCAAAGTACACTCGATATCGATCGATATCGTCACATTCATGACCCAGGTGACATGAGCGCCGCTCACTACATTACCGCTCATGCATATACCGGTTTTCCTCCTCGTAAGTGTAAAACATAAACCCGGTTGAAATGTACAGTATCTTCTTTCCCCTTTGAAACATCTCGGGATCGGTGTTCAACTTCTTCACGAGATTGTAAGCGGCTTTTCCCGCGTAAACTGGACTCCGTCATAATGATACCCGTCTTGGCGTGCTACATTTTAATAAACGCGACAAAGACAATGGATATGCTTTGCAATCTGATCACGTTTAAGTCGTGTGTGATATTTAAAGCATGCAGGGGAGGAGCGGCAAACAAACAGCTCCAATTTAGATTGTCTCATGGAGTGAAGCCAATCAGGTGTCATTTAGGGCCATTATTACTTATTATTTATGTGGATTTTCTCCCTGGTTTTTAAGGGTGGTTATGTATGTATGCTGGTAACACCACAATTACTTTTTACTGCAAATTACTGCATCGGATCCCATGACTCTTCAGTTGGATATGAGTGATAATTTTGACCAAAAATTGCACAGGGTTTTAAAAAAAAAAAAAAAAAAAAAAAAAAAAAAAAAAACAAATTCAGGATTTTTTGAACAGAAAATGTGTTAATAATAATTTTAGTGATAAGTAACACTGATGTAGGTAATGCCGATATGTGAAAGAGTGACAGGTTTAAAGGGACATAATGGCATGAAAACAATTTGAACATAATGAAAAGGGCCCTTACTGAATCACTTCCACGATTTTGAAAACAATTTGGATGTTTAAATCTGTAAAATCATGAAAAACGGAAGAGTTTCCAGGGGGAGGTGGCAGTTTGTGGCATTATGTGCACACATATCATGTAATTCAGAATATTACCAACACTTTATGTGCTAAAACAACAATTTCATTGGTGACGTTACTGAAAAACTCACCCAACTCTATAAACAGAAAATGACGTGTATGTTCTAAGGCTCATTTAAATTTTCCGGTTTTTTTGCCCAATTTTTGTGGTTTTGGAAAACAAGGTTTTGCCCCTAATTTGCAGTCCAAATAATAAATTCATTTTATTGCCTAATTTGGTGATTGTAGTATTCACTCTTACAGGTAGGTATTATAAATTTGTGCAAAAACTTTGCGGAAAGTGCTTTTCTTAGTGTGGGGTCCCATCCCCCCCCCCCCCTCGGCACTAACGGGAGTGCCAATCCTGAGCACTTTAGCGTTAACATAATAACGGGGAGCGTACATCCTTTTTAGCCGGTAGTACAATTGGAGAAAAGCCTCCCGACTGATGTTAAGGTATAATTATTTTCTACAGAAGACAGCCAAGTATCATGAAATGTGGTTTTCAGAAAAAAAGTATGTGGGCATTTTTTGACATACAAGCTGGCACCATATGTCGGATCAACTGCTCATATGGAATAGTTTCTCATAAGAAGTTTTCCAAAAAATACAAATTTATTTTTTTTTTGCCTTTTGGACAAAAAAGATGATTTTGTGCCAAAATATGATTTTTGATATTTTGTAAAAAACTTATTTCACCAAATTAAATTGAATAATCATTTCAATCTTAAAAAGGCAAAGGATCAAAATTTGTTTAATTTACAAATTAAAGATAATTAAAATAAAGGAACATTAAAGCATTCAGTAGCATTTAAGGTCATTTTCTCAAAATATTTTTTATTGAACTTATTGATGCAATGAACATAACATGTTTAAAGATAAGAACAAAAGCATCAAAACCACATTAAAACAGTTCTGTTTTTTGACTAAGTGTGAATGCTTTTACTTTTAATGATAAATAGAATTACAGTAGGGTTAAAACTTTAAAGGGGCAATCTAGGATATTGTTCCAATGATTGATGTTTATCATCGTATTGATGAACATTCACCTAGTGATTTTGGCCCAAAAATTGGGATTTTCTATGTCACTGTTATTGTTAACTAGAAGACGTGAAGTTTTAGATGAAAATCAGTTTTGTAAGCATATGGGCTATATTTTATCTAATTAACAAAGAATGTAGTAAAAACAAAGGAAATAAAAGCTTTCCAGAGCATTTTAAGTCATTTTCTCAACATAACGTATATTTAAACCAAGATTACCAAAAATGTTCACAGTAAGCACAAACAATCACAAAACATGTAAAACTGTTTGACTGACCTAAAATCTAATGCTGTACTTTCAATTAGAATAAAGATACATAGTTTTCCATGTACGCGAAACACATATTAGACCTCAACAGCATTTATTTTGATTTTTGACTAAATCCATGCATCACTGACTCGTTTTAATTAATTATTCTATCCGATTTAGATAAAAGGTCTTTACAAAAACAATGATTCCGAAGACTTGTCTTTGAGTCTAATTCAGAGGAATCTGTAGGACACCAGAAAGTTAACCCACTGGAAAGTTCGAACGACCCTGACTGCGCACGCATCGAGGGCGATGATCTAGAAACCATGACTTCTGGATCATTTTGGTATGCTTTCCACCGGGTGTTGAATACACGGGCGGGATGAGCGAACACCGTGAGCCCCGTCCTGGGCAGCGCAGCGGCCCGCCGGGGGGGGGGGGGGGGGGCGTCAGGACTTGAATGGTAAGTAGACAGAGGATTATGATGATAGACGATCTCCGGGGAGAGAGGGGAATCACCTACACTCCTAGACGTTACCATTTCAAGGGCTGATATCGAGGCAAGAGAGCTATTGGTGATGGTTCTCGCTGCGAAGAAGGTTGACAAACAAACCAGTAATAGAATATTTGCACTTACCGACTTCAAGGGGTAAAGGCTATAGGAGCTGTGGCGAGACTGGAAGATGTGGAGATGCTGTGATTGATGAGGAAGCTGATGATAGATCCTAGCTGCTGTCGAACCGTTGCCGATAATTAGGACATCTCAGAGATCAACTTGTTGGAATGTAGATGGATAGCCCATCCCATAACGTCCATGATATCTTGTATAGAAGCTCCCCGGTAGGCAGGCCAAGCAGCCGCCTGAGATCTACGATGTGAGCTCCTATATGCGTCCCCGTCAGACGAACCTCCGTACTAGCTAGCCTCCTTTAGACCGCCACGATCCACCGGCTAAAGTCGTCTTGGAGGCCGAGGCGAAACGGACCTCTGAGTTGTCGTGAGACCCCCTATAGGGCGAAGTATTGCTGAGGTAAAACTGCAAGGCTCTAACTGGAACCAGGGTACGCAGCGCTAATAACTTGAGGGTCGAGATATGGGAGGGATGATTGGACTGTGGAGTGAAGAGGAGAGATTGATTCATTGGCCAGGGAAACTGATAGGGGAAGAAGGCGAGCGGCGTTCCTTGTGACGGTGAGGTTATTTCTGCTATAGACAGGCATCGATATCGAGATCCTCTCCTGCTGAGCGTGCACTGCAGCGACAAGGAGAGAAGTCTTCTTGTGGGGTCCGCTTAGAGACGCAGTGGTGAAGATGGCTCATAAGGAGACGTTTGAGATGCTGGAGGCCTGTTGGCAGGTCCAAGCGTGGTACAGAGAGCGTTCAGGATGCGCGTTCGATGTTAGCATTCCTGATGAGGTCATTGAAGCGTGGCGTTAGATAGACACAGTGATGCCTTCGCCAAACCCCAGATGAAAGGCTCCTACTGCCGTGCGGCCAACTACTGACTGTGCGTGGGTTGGCTCCCTCTTCGAAAACCTGCATCAGGAAGTCGCCACCTCCTTTAGAAATGCTCGCAGAGGGTTCAATTGGTGATCCCTGCCACTAGTTACCGAGACTTGACAGTCTGGAATATAAGTCTTCCTTGTCTGTAGGTATCCTTGCCTTCTCCGCCAGGCAGGCAGCTTGGAGCGAAGGGCCTGCTGCTGTAGAGGGAAGGTGAATTGGTTATTCATGACCAGTCAGGTGATGCCTTCAGAGTATCCATCGGATGGAGGACCACCCGGAGAGTCTGACAGGTCTTCCTCATTGGAAAGGTCAACGGGTTGGCGTACAGCAGCGACAGAAGTCTTGGAAACCACGTTTGCCGAGGCCAATTCGGCCACACAAGAATCATGTGGCAGTTGCTTGTCTTGGTGAACTTGAGAAGACTAGATGAACTAGGGCGATCGGAGGGAAGGCCGAGTTTACCGATGATCCGTCCCGCTCCATTGTCATGGCGTCCTGGTGAAGGGCCGCTGGGTCCCCGGCTCACGAGCAGTATGTCGGGAGCGGCGTTGAGGCTGTTGCGAACAGGTCAACGGTGGGGGTTGCTTCATAGCCGTGTGAAAATATTATTGACCTATTTGGGTGAGGTGCACACGACGACCCCGGACTTCTCGATTGGGCCCCGAATTCCCGCGATCTTCATCGAGAGGACATCTGCCAGGTGTATCCGTGACCCGGAAGGTGAACGGCTGTCAGGGTAATCCGATGACGGAGACACCACTCCAGGACTTTGACTGTTTGTAGGTGAAAGGTGCGCACTCCTGGTTCCTCCCGCTTGTTAGTGGGAGATGACCGACATGGCGTCGCACTGAGACTAGACGTGCCTTCCAGAATAGATGGAGAGTCTGTCGCAGCGCCAGATGAACTGCCCACAGACTCCAACGTGGTGATGTGATGTTGGCCAGCTCCTGTCCAAAGTCCGGAGGCGAATGTATCATAGTGGGCTCCCCCACCCTTTGCTCTCTTTGAACGGTCCGTCGCTCGAGACTGAAAGAAAGAGGGATAGTTGTATTAGTAACAATCGTTATACCTGCAAAGAGATAATGGACTTAAAACTTACCAAACTAATTGTCACTATATTTGTATATGTGTGTGAACAAAGTAAGTTATCCTGTAAAGCATTGCTACAATACAAATAATGTGTTTCATTTGTAGAGAAATCAGTACATTAATTCTTGGCCAAGCTTTTACAACACGTTAAGAATACTGAACTCTGATAATTAAGTAATCTGCATCTGTTAAGATGCTCTTTTATATTACCATATATAAAAAAAGTAAAAATATTTTTTTGTAATAGTAATAATAATATTAATGATGTTACATGTTCCCTGTCATTAAGTCAGCTGATTTTATTCCCAATTAAACATAATTTGGAGGCAGAATGTCTTAAACGACCATAATACTTTCAATGTTCTTTGGTTTTTCAACTTCAATTGGGATGTGTCTTTGTAATTTATGACAAAGGGATGTCGTTATAAATATGTCTTTTCACATAACTGATTTTTTTACTTTCCTAAAGCTAGTTTGACGTATCATGTAGTACAATCTTCAGGCATCAATTAGCAATCAAATTTTTCAGTGTGCCAAAATAACAATTTTGAATTATTCCTGTTGATCGCATAGAACAATTATTTTAACATACCATAGATGATTTTGAAGACTAAAGCTATGTTGAAGTTATTAAGTACATTTACAGGAAAATTAGCAAATCAATTTCAGTCCAAAATCACAATTTTGATTATCTGTTGGACGAAACAAGTATTTAAACATCCCCTACGCACTGCACCATAGAAGCTTGTATGTCGAATTAAAAAGTTCGGCAGCAGCATGTATTTAGGTCAGGTCCAAAAATGTTTAATGTTAACTGAGTTTGTGCTTACTGAAACATGTTTCTAAATCATAGTTCAAATGATTAATATTAGTGGAGAAAAGACCCCCTTAAATGCTCTCTTGAATCGTTCTTCGTTTCTTTGTTTGTTACGACATTAATTTGCTTATATAATGACATAGATAGATCCCTAACAATACAGTGAACTTGTGACCTCAGAAAACCAATTTCTGACCAATAATCACTATGTGAATGTTATCCGATGATAAGCAACTGCAGTGTAACATATCCTAGATGCCCCTTTAAAGTTAACACTGCTGGTTAATTTCTACCTTAATAAGTAAACAAATTCACATTAGGTTCTAACAGAAAAACGGGGTGAATGTGTTTTTTTTTGATGCTTTTGGTGATTAATTTTAACTGGTATGTACATCATTAGTTGATAAAACAATATTTTGAAGAAAAAACTTGATCTTTAAATGCGCTGAATGCTTTATTTTTCTTTGTGTTTTACAAATACTTAGTAATCTGTAATAAAAAATATAGTAGCCCAATTGGTTCAAAACTGATTTGCATCTAGGAACTACATATATTTAGTGTGATTTACATTATTCTTATACGGTCCAATCCAACTGTGGTTCTCAAATTAGGATCCAGCCAGAGATTGGGACAATGTATGGAAGAGTCAATGAATTTCCGGCAATTGGGTACTTTTTGTTTGCATTGTTGCTCCAGCCGTGGCAGACCAAGAGGTGTTCATTGTCTGATGTGATGTCCACAACCAAAGTAGTATCCTGATACTGCTTTCCAGATTGTGCCCATACTTCTGCAAGGAACCTGAGATTCGGCCAGTCTGGTTCTAATCTGATTGAGGACATCGACCATTCAGCCCAGGAGGCGTCAGCTCCAGGGGGAGCTGCTCAACAGGTTCAATTACCGATAGAGGGTACTTGTTTGATGGCCAAGTCTTTTTTCCACAAGCCGGCGACTCTCTTTACATCAAGAGAATGTTCAGGGTTGGACCTTTGCCTTAAGAAACTCTTATAGATTTAGGGCGGTCGGACAGAGGGTTCTAGTTACCAAATAAAGTGAAATCAGGAAATCATTTCGGACCAACATCATAGGCTGAATGTTCATCGATGATTCTTAAGCAATCATTGTAACATATCCTAGATGCACATTTAAATTTATCACTATGTAATTTCTACTTAAAGTAAACTCATTCACCTTTAGAGTCAAATCAGAACTGCTGTTAATGTGTTTTGATGCTTTTGTGACTAACTTTAAACATGTTATGTGCATCTTAAGTTCAAATAAACTAATATTTTTGAGAAAAAACTTAAAAAAAAAAAAAAAAAAAAAATTTAGTATTATTTTAAGTTATCTTAATTTTTTAATTTTTTAGTTTTTTTGTGTGTTTTTTTAAAGTGGTAAATTTCTGATAAATCTGTTTTGAAGCTATCAAATACATTTCAAAATCTCAAAGATGCATATTTTGCCACATCTTCTTTTTTGGCCCAAAAGGACAAAAAAAATAATTTGATTTTTGGCAAGCAACTCTTATGAGAAACCATACCATATGAGCAGTTGATCTGACATGGTCCAGCTGTAACAAAAAATGCCCACATAATTGTTTTCTGAAAGCAAATTTATGATTACTTGGGATGGGTCTGCTATGAGCAAAATCCTTTTTTTAATCTCATGTTTAGCATTAAGTGATGCTGTTAAGGTTATAATATTTCTCCCTCTCGTGTCGATCTTAAGTTTACTATACAAATAGCGGTTAACTTATTTTTTTCTGATTTGCATTTGGAGATATGAGGATTTGTCAGGGTCTCATGGGAGACCCGCTTTTTTGGGGGGCGGTAACTAACCTAAAGAAATAAAGATTTTACTACAACCACGACTTAGAAGATGACGGACAGTGCACATTCTGACTGCAATTGAACTACGCCCTCTCTTTAAAAAGCATAATAGAGGTGATTACTCACTTTTCCCTGAATATGCCTAATTACCTCAGGATGTTATGTAGTATTAGATATTCAATGTATTTGATTTCAAGTCACAAAGCACTTTCCTTGTTAAGCTTAAATTCCTGAAAGAGACAGGACTGCAGCACAAATATCCTATCTTTAGTAAAAGTCTAAATATTTAAGAATTAAGTGTATTTCAAAACGCAATTTACCAAGTTCTTCAGGGGTAGAGATGGCATAGCCTTCTCCAATTGGTCCCTCTACTGAGTTAAAAACATCCTCGGCTCGGACCGTATAGACCGCTGCAGTCCTCTTTTTGTAGACCAACATACCTCAGCATCGTGTTCACTGCTTTATGTTGTATTGCCGCTGTTTCCCCAGCTACAAAGCCATGAATCCTACAGTAAAAATAGATGAGAGGGGACGCAAGATCAGGATTCACACCAGTAAATAACATAAGAAACAGAGGTGAGGTGCAAATGATTTTTTTAATGCGAAATGCGGGGTTTTAAAAAAAAAAATATTGCATTTTGACACCCTATTCGGCTTCGCGACCGAATTTTCCTTTTTTTCTGATTTTTAAAACAAATTTTTCAAGTGAGTAAATAATGCGCTAAAAAAATTAAAAGCAATACGCGCGGTCTTCTGAGACAAACCTTCTTGTTGGCCAAATGCATTATTTCTGGCTTATAAATCAGGGATAAGTGTGTACAATTCCATTAAACTACTTTAATGTGGAAACAAAATCACCAAATTGTGAAAACAATGAAGTAGTTGAGCAAAATTCTCATACCGTCTCCCGCAAATAGACATACAGCGATGGCGTCTCAAAATCTACACCAGTTTACACGAGAGTATACTGGAGTACATAATAATTTTGCACTAAATTCGCGGTCAAAATAATTAGGAAATTGAGAAAAGGTTATGCGTTCTCATTTTCCTGCCTAATCACATAATTCTGTGGTCGAGCGGTTACGGCACTGCTCTCCTACACTGAGGTGTAGGTGTAGGTGTTCGATTCAGGATTGGTTAACTTCTCTTAATTTCTTTCGACGGCGAAAAAAGCTGCGGAATCAGGCCCTTACGGGGGGTCAAAGGGTCCACTTTTTTTGTTGAATCTTTGGTATAAAAAGGTCCAAAAGGTAGAGAAATTTTGTCAGAAATTCACTTATGGTGAAGAGTGTTCAAAAGGTCCATAAAAAGGACCATTTTGGCGGGGTTACGTTCAATTTTACCAAAAAAGGTCCACTCTTTCGAAGTTCCGCACCCTCCCCCCCTAAATCCTACGTACGGCCCTGTGTTAAATATTTATAATTATCATCTGCACTTACTTGAATTTGCTTCCTGTGAGGTGATTAGATATAACCAGTCCTGCTGATGTACCGGCTGTTGACGATGCGGTCACAATATCCGAGAAAGATTCAAGGCCCTTTAGAAAAAAAATTGTGAGATGTTTGACATCTTCTGTGCATGTGGTTATGTCAAGATGCGGACCGCATTATTCTTGTACTCCATTTGTTTCTGAGTGATTGTTTGTTTTATTACGTTCTTTCGTTTCAATTTTTCGTTTTACATTTTTCAAACTTGTAATACTGCTTATATGCCCTATGCTTAGTATTAACAATATAAACTAGAATTTCGCGGTTCTTGGCTTTGGCGCTCACTATATTCAAAGAATATAAGATGTGGGCCGTTGCATATAAAAAAACATAACATTTTAGTGAAAAACATACACACACACATACATACACACACACACACACAACTACACATATACACACGCATTGTATTTTTATATTTGACACTTCTTTAAAGGGCCACAGTTCGAAATAAAAAATATTAACACATCATGAAGCGAACAATTACTGAAACCACTTCCACTATTTGAAAACAGTTTGCATTGTTTAATTCTGAAAAACAACCAGTAAAAAGACAGAGTTACAGACGTTCTTTAGCATTATATAGAACGGGCATATCAAAATGCCGACACCCCTGCCTGAATTTACTGTGTAATCCAACAGTTTTTTGAACTACAATTTGAAGGGCATTCAGGCATTGTATTCTGCAGGTTGTAGTAAGCTATTGATCAAACAATTACCAGGTGGATTAACAGGTACAACAGGAAAGGTATGTGAGCTAATGCCTATATGATTTTCAAATTTGATAAATGCTGGTGGTAAACAACATCTGGTTCTTGAACAAGCCGTGACAATAAAATAAAAGCCGTGGTTTTACAGGATGTAAACACTCATTTTTTTTCAAATACGCGGAAGTGACTGCAATAAGCGTTCATTTCACAACAATTGAATATTTTTCTATGCCAAACTGGTCCTTTAAGGGCTGACTCAGAGATTCCCGAGGGTGGCACCCTCATTTTTTAACAAATAGTACTGTAGTTTTTGTGTGAATATAAATAAAAATATGTATTAATAAATTTCCGGAATCGGAATTTGTGTTATACACAGTATCCTATGGCACTTTTTATACTATACACACAAATGTTTACTACATCAAAACGAAAAATCCGTTTCATTTCAAACTTTGGAATTAAGCATTTTATGTGACTATCTTTAGTTCTAGTTGACTAGTTTTAATTAATAAACAAAAAAATATATATATTTAGAAATCTCTGAGTCGGCCTTTAAATAATCGTTGAAACTACAGACTTGGATAAAATCCAATATAAGTTGCACATATTGTCGCCCACATCACGTACTGTAGTTTTTTTACATTTTTGAGGTTTTGGAGTAATTTGGCATCATTACTTGTCTACAAATCTACTAAGTTTCAAAATGTGACGTCACTTAAATAATGAGTTTATTATAATTTCTGGTGTTTATTTTTCAAAATGAACATTTGTGTGTTTAACATACTATCGAATTTCAAAATCACATACTTTACACACGTTTTATATCGCGTTCTATTTGCCGATCCTAAAATAAACTATGTACATTATTTTCATTTTCACAGATATACAAACTCATAAATTTGAAATTTAGTTAAGAGAATATTATAATTGTAGCTTTAAATTTCAGTTATGTTAAATATTTCAATATTAAAGTTCATGATGTTTTATTCAAAATAGTAAAGTCAAACTGTTTCGTTTATGTTTACTTTCATGGCATAGGCATGAAATGTCCTGGTAGATTTCCAATAACAATTTGCTCATAAATCTATGTAAAATACACCAGTATGTCTTTTGGCGATCGGTTTATACGATGATAAGCATGTTCTCCAGACCTCGGACGACCCGGACTCGGACCGGAGTCCGGACTCTGACTCTAACTTGAAGATTCCGACTCGTCCATCGGATTTACTAGTCTGGACTTAGTCTTTGGCAACGATTTGTATGGTGGTGGGTTTCTAAATAAATCAATAAATAGATCATAACGTAGATTATTGCACGAAATCAAAAATTGGGCTAAGGCTCGAGAACGTCCAATATCACACCTGGACCACAGTGCAATGTAACTTTTTAAGGAGGGGGACATTAGTTACGCCAGGAAGGGGGGGTATGGCGGCGCTGGGAATAAAACATTTTTAAACAAGGAGGGAGGGGGGACCATATTTTTTAAAATGGAAGAATTTCGTAACTCAGAGAGAATGGGAAATTTTTAACGTAAGCGAAGGGGAACGTTAAATTGTTCGCGGGAAAAAAACGTTCTTTTTTTCCATTCCCATGCCTCCCGGCGACGCTAATGACCAGTTCCTAAAGATAACATGCTTAACCAGCATGGCGAAAAACTCCAATTGTTTTGTTTTTTTTTAAATAAAGCTTCCTACAAAACTAACGTCCGCCCAGGCTTCATCAAAGTGGTTGTTAGGATCGGCCTATTATGCAAAGTTTCATTACTTTAGTTCAACACCTAGAAGAATGTCGTACAATGTTTGGTAGGTTTTAACTATTATTAAAAGAACCACCCTGGTTCATCATCTCTTTGAAAAACATTTATAAAAACCAACCCATCCATGGATTTTCGCCATTAATTATTGGATAGACCTTCTGGCCAGTTTCTTTCCTGCAAGGATTAGGTGGTCAAGAAAACGGACCTTTTTGAAATTTTGTATTAGAAAGTCAAACTTGATCAAATAAAACAAGGCGTTAAATACTTGCATCAAAGGCGAGAAAAATTCGAAGTATTTTTTGAATTTAGAGAGAAATCAAATACAACAAAGGAGTACAATCCGATCTGTTATTGATCAGAAGGGTGAACAATATTCTAACCCAAAAGATGTGTTAGGTAATAAAAGATTTTTTAATACCAATTTGTACTCTGAAAAGGACGTTAAATCTTTTCATGCGACGGTCGTCTCGTTTTTTAAACTCACCACAGACATCCCAAAGTTACTGAGGTGGAGTGTCATCTTGTGATGTTTCCCTCTCTGTTTATGAATGTTTCAAGGTATTAAATACATTTCAAAATGATAAGCCTCCTGCATGAGGGCTTAACGCCAGTTTTTTATCAATCTTTTTGGCACCTTTTTGGAGTATTTTTGGTAAATATGTTGCTGAATGTGGGGAGTTGAGTCATGCCAGACGCAAGTGGTAATCACCCCTGATTCTTACAAGGGTAAAGATAAGAGAAAGATAGCTAATTATCGTCCAATCACACGTTTAATAAATGTAGACCCAAAAGATTGGGTCAAAAGCTATTCCTTCTAGATAGTTAATGTTCTTCTTTCCAAACCTGATAGGGAAAGAACATCACATTTGTGAAAGACCGTGTTATTGGTGATGCCGTTTAGAAACTGCAGCTGATGTTCATATATTCACTAAACAGAATTACCTTCCTGTAATTCGTAATTATTGTTTTGAGAAGAGCATATGATTCTGTTGATCATAGTTATCTTTTTTAAAGTTTTGGAAGTTTTTAATTTTGGTACTTCTCTAAACATTGGATTAATTATTTTATAAGATATTTCAAGTTGTGTAGGAACAATGGCCTTACAACAGGGTATTTTAAGATTAAGAGTGGTCTCCTTCAAGGGGATCCTAGCAGTTGTTATTTGTTTGTTTTGGCCATTGAATTGCTCTTGATATACATTAGAAGTTGTAATGATATCCGTGGCATAGAAATAATAATAGCGTGCAAATTTAAAGTATCGTTTTACGCTGATATTACTTGTTTTGTACATGATGTAGCATCTGCTGAAAAAATCTTTGAATACCTTCAGAAATTTCAGAAGTGTTCAAGTATGAAGGTGAATTATGATAAGACAAAATTCTATGTGGATAGGTGCTGATAGACAGGGATGATAACCACTGCCTGTAACTGGATTACGGTTGTTAATATTCTGGGTATTTTTTTACATACCTGATAATCTTATGGTTCTTAATTATGATGATAAAGTGAGGAGTCTTGATCAAGTAATTTCACTTTGGACACAAAGAGATCTTACCCCCCCCCCCCGGCACGATTGTGTGTATTATAGAAAACATTTGGCTTTCCAATCCTTTTTATTTCTTTCCATTAATTGGTATGCCTGCTCAGTCCAGACTAGGATAAATAAGGTTATATATCGTTTTATTTGGAACGGCCCTGATAAGGTGAAGCGTGTAGTTTTGAATGCGAAATACGAGTTTGGTGGCCTTAAAATGATTAACCTAAATGCAAGAATTTGTTCACAAAAACTTATGTGGATTTACGGGATACTCCCCTTTTTTTTTTCCTTTGCGATCAGGCGGGTGAGATATTAATGTGGCACATTTGTCACTGTAGGGGGTGCCGGCCGATTTTCTTCAAGTATTTGTGATATGTCACAGTCGTACGTGATATTTCAACTTTTTATAGAGATGTTCTATCCCTATGGGGTAGTTGTTAGTACCAGCTCCACTCAACTGATGTAACTTCTATTATAAATCAAAAGAATTTGGAAAAATAGGTTTATTCTAATTGATCATAGGTCAGTGTATTATAAAAAATTCGCTGATGCAGGTATTAATAAGATCATGATATTTTTGACAAGTATGGTACTATAATGAGTTTGAATGTCACAGGGTTGGGTAGAAACAGTTTTTCTTAAAATGGTATGTCTGTAATTTTGCCAATCCCAAAAATTGGCGTGATCATTTAAGTCCAAAAATGTTGATGTGGGTTGGCAGATGTAGTTTAGGGTGGTTACCTGAACAAATATTGTACTCTAGAAGATATTAAATCACGCGATTTTTATAATCATTTAATTCAACCAGAGCTTTGTTGAACCTGTGAGCCCTTACAGTTGAATATGGACTATAAGGTATATGAATGAGGACTGTAAAAGATTTATTTAGTCTCTTTTCAGGCTTACGCTTGACTGTAGCTTAGATGGTTAAGTAACGTATTACACACAGTATTCTGGCTACAATTAGTTAACCTGTATACAATAGGGGTAAGGGACAATGGCACATGTGCTTATGTGATGAGAATGAAACTATTGATCATTTGTTTGTACATGGACATTGTTAATACCTTCTGGGATGATTGATAACTGGACGTTAACTTCTTGCGGTTTGAGCTCTTTTGCCCAATTGTCGGGGTATATTGGCACTGCTGGCTTTTATTCTGGTTTGATTAAACCAGTCCGTCTTATTGCTTCGTCAGTGGGATTATACTTGGTGCCAAAATGTACTGTTAAAATTCCAACCTTTAATTTTTTTAGATGGTTGAAGATTACAATGTGTCTGGAAGAAGCTATTGCCGCCGAAAGGGTGACTCGAATAGAGTTTTCCAAATAACGAAGTGAAGTCCCTGATGAATATGAATTTGTTAGGTATTGGTAAGAGCAATTTCACTCCTTTTCACCAGGAGGAGGTTTTGGTCTGCTAATGCATCCTTTGTGCGTTGCACTTTGTATCGGTAGAGTGACTTTGAATAGTATTGAGTGTAGTTTTTTGATGGTGAGCTCCTCTAAGTTTTACGCTTCAGTGTGAAAATTGTAAGGTTCGGCAGCAATTTTCTCTTGGACAGGGGGGTGAGTGAAATTGCTGTATTTTCTGTTACATGTATCTCCCTCATTGCTGTTGTGTTTGGTTAACTATAATATTGCTGTACCCTGCCTGCTATTGTGTTTTTGTACTTTTGTGGTTCCGATTCGTTCGTTCAAGTCCAAAAATCACAGGGGAAGATCCGGCTTTAACCAGCTGATCCATGGTTGATCAGGCCTGGAATCCTTTGGGGACTGTAGACCACACAGTCATCTATGATGTGGATAATGGTTTGTGGCTCTCCACATCGCATTTGGTGAAGGTTAACTACTCCAATCTTGTGAAGGAGTTCTTTGTACGACCCAAACGCCAGTTTCTGAGTCTATTGACGGTTTTTTGACCCAGTGATTTACTATCAAGGTCACAGCCTTGGGGCTTGCTAGAATGGCCGTCAAAAACTTGCCCCCAGGCCCAAGCAGAGGACGACCATCGCTCACACCATCAGTAATTGATCCAGGACGATCGACAGGGACACTGCGACTGCAGCGCCATGGACCGGGGGGTAGCAAAATGATTTCCTTGGAAATTCTCGGATCATCAAAGGGTGTTGGTGGGGGACTAGGCTCCAGGTTCATCACATTATTGGCGAGCCCGATCCCGCCTGACGTTCCTCCAAGGCCGCATCTGCTGGTTTGTGGTTAACTAAAACAAACAATTGAGAGTAAAATAAACAAAAAACAAAAAATACTTGCATCTGACGCAAAGAAATTTGGCCTCACATATGTAGTAATAAGTGACCGCAATGGAAGGGATTACGAACAAGCAAACTCATGGCAATGTGTGAGTCATAATTGAGCCTTGAGGCACGCCCAACGCGACCATCAGTTTGGCATTATATTGATTGCCGTCAATACTTGCTCTGTTTGGAAGGTACTTGGAGACCCGTGCATGTTCTCCAGCTGAATACAAGTAGGATAGTTCTTTTAGATCATGCCGTTTCCTCATCTTTCAGGAGTTTACCTGACACTATCCCGTTCAGTATGGATTACGTACCCCGGGGTCTGTTTAGGGCCCTTTGGGGTTTGTGCTTTAACCTCATGCTATTGGCCATATTCTTCGTCACATAATTTGAAATACCACTAATATGCTGATGACATCAGGTTTATACTGAAGTTGATCCTGCTTTTCAGGGTGATGCCACGTTTCAAAACTTGCTCAATTTGTCAATGACATAAATATTTCGATGATGAAAAAACAACTCATCCAGAAAGCTCACAACAAGAAGTTTTTTATTTTTCATCTACAACAACCACCATCGTTTGGCTGATATCATCTTCCCCTTGGTGATTTTATTTCCCCAACAACTTCCAGTATCCGTAATCTCGGTGTGTGATCTTTGACCCCAATATGAATCTTTCAGAACATGTCCCCAACCTAGCCGTTCTAATACTGTAATTCGTATATCTACCCGTTTAATGGTCATAGAATTTGATGCCTGTGCTAGACATTGTTCGGTCACTAATCCTGTCTCGCTGGGATTATTGCAACATTCTCTTTAATGGCGTTCCAACAAGTCACTCCATCCGTTTACAATGCTGGCACACCAATGGCTCAGTTGATATCCCCAAAACCCAGATCCTTTAATTTCACTCCATTATTGTCTCAATTGCACTGGTTGCCTATTGAGGAACGTATACGAGTTAAGACTCTTCTCGCCTGTGTATAAAGCACGAGAGGGCTTTGTCCCCAGTACATGAGCGACTGTCCTGGTGGTGAATAAAGCCCGCCCTGGCTCAGTTACCACCCACTTTGGTCAGGGTTGAACCTCCAAGTTCCTAGGAGAACCTAATTTGTGCCTCATGGCTTCCCAAACTATGGAATCAATCGCCCCATTCACATCCGTAGTGCTTCAACAGATGACAAATTCAAATATCGCGCGGCTTCAAACCCTATTGTTTTCATAATTGTTTATTCTTAGGTTTTGCTTTTCTTTTGTTCTTGCATCTCTCTCTTTTGTTTATTATGCGCTTTGTATCGTATGGAAAAGGGCGCTTTATAAATGTTCGTTATTATTATTAGAAGAATTAGTATATTCTTGAAATAACTGCAACATAACAATATAAGCCAAAATCTTTATCCATATTATGGGATATAATCCGTACCACGATACTGCAGTGAGGGGAGAGTACAAATCCTGAAATCAGATTATGTAAGTCAAGTCTTGAACTTTGATAAATATTTAACATAGATGGTATTAATATCTAATCTTTAAATAAATAAATCGTCAGTACAAAGTATGTATAGTAGAGGCTTTTGTGTGATACATGTGGGTTTGATTTCAAAGTCACAAGGGAACTCTCCCTACCGAGTAACACCGTTACAAAAAAGTTGATGCAATTGTATATATCTTTACATTGTCATTTAACTAATAACGATCTCCACAGTTTCCTGCTGATATTTAAAAAACATATTTTCAATATAAACACAATATTTTTCATAAATTAACAATACTTACATCTTATGATTTTTACGCTACTTGTTTCTTTGTTGTGTAATTGACTAGTTTTCATTTTTTGTTAGAAATATTTGTCTCAGTATTAAATTCCATTTTAAAAATTATATTGAAAATATGACAAATTAATAAGGAAATAGGCAAGTAAATTAAATAAGAATCTTAATTGACTTTGATATGGAAAAGACAAAACAAAATCCTTTATTACTGAAAACCTCACTGTTTGTCAGTACTAGTTCGCATTTTACGTCCAAATCAAGTTTTGTGTTTAGAGCAATAACAGCACATTGTTTGAAGAGCGCCCCCAATTTCATTTCTTTTTGCACACTGTGCTGTAATTGTCTAGTAAATATACCTGATAAAGAAAAGATAAAAATGCGTCTATTTGTCATTAAAAAATAAGCGATTTTGTATTAGAATCGGGATTCCCGATGGTAATTAACGATGACGCTGGAAGCGCCAAAATTATGTCCGTCATGATGAAAAATAGTGCCAAAAGTTTCAAAATTTGAGATTTTTGGCATCAGTTTTGGTGCTTGTCATTGTCCCGTAAACATACCTGCGAAGACAATGATAAAATTCATTTTGGTCTAAAAATAAGTCGATTTTGTATTAGAATCGGGATCCCCGATTGTATTTAACGGTGGAGCTCAAAACGCCAAACTTTCCATGATGGGGTGAGCGTTACACACGTCATGGCGAAATTTCCAATTATTATATTGGAGGCGTTTCCAGCAGCCGGTGCAATTATTATCGGAGACTCCGATATTAATTTATCTAATTACCAAAAATTCCTTCTTTTGCGACACAGAGAGGACTTTCGAGCTCTACCAGTCCGTGCTAGTTACTAGCCAATTACCAATGCTATTGTGAAAATGCAAACAAAAATATTGGGAAAATTGGAGGCGATTCTTAAAAAAAAAGTGCTTTTCTGTTATTGCTTTAAACTTCTTGGCACAAAATAAAATGGTTTAGTTCTTTTTCCCTTATAGTCATTGATATAATTAGACATACATTTCTGGTAAAATTGAATAAGGTAGCAGTGTCAACTTTTGTTATTAGTTAAAATATTAAAATGATTAGTTCAAACATTAAATTACTGGACTACACCCCCTTTTCATGTGTCTTTTTAAAAGTTTGAGATGAAGTTGCAACATTCGGAAGACGTGCACTATATTAAAACAGGAAATTCAAAGTATCATTGCTCTTTCTATGTTATTTATACTGATGGAATTATCTTGAAAGTGTTTTAGATAGTTGAGATATGGGAAGATACCACATATTATTACAACTGAATTTTTTGTGCACATTAACAACGGTCATTATTTTGTGTTATTATGTCAATGGAGAGGTCACACACACGCGTAATCACCAATATCACACACGTGACCATACTTAATGACATGTATTTGTTAATTTGTGTTACTTTACTTTGTAATTGTACGTCACTGTATTTATGAAATAGAAGAATATGAGTACTTTTAACTAATCACAGAAGTTTATAGCTGGATTCTGAATTTTAAAAAAAAATCGTCAAACGTCCTAGACGTAACCAACCTTTAATTGACAAGTAACACACACACCAAAATTCCTATGAGTGTGGGATGCTTCCAAACCAAATTTTGTGGGGTAATAGCGATGGTAATTTGAAAACAAAGTACTTATGTTGAATAAGTGGAAGAAATCAGGTATTGTTTATTTAAGTGATATTGTTGTAAATAATACATTGATAAACTTTGAGGAGTTGTCACGTATTGTAAAATGCCCACATAATAATATGTTTAATTTGCAAAAATTAAAGACAGCTTTACCAAACAATTGGAAGATTCAAATTTAAAATAACAATGTTGATCTCTGTATTCCCGATAACCAATTAATGATTAAGATCAAACAACGTATGTCTATTCACATTTGGAAAATGAATACAAAACAGATTTATAATATTTTAATAGAATCCAGAGATGATCCATTTTGTGTGAAGCATTGGAAAATATCTTTGATGCAAACACTTATCATGAAAAAGAATGGATGGGTATCTGGAAATTAAAACTTTGTCAGAGAATAATCAATCAAGTTGGGCAATTGCAATTTGATATTTTATATAATCTTATTCCGTACAACGAATTTATTTAAAGAGACAGGAGATTTCCAGAAAGAAGCGCCCCCAATTTTTCTCGAACCTTGGTTTTTTACATAATTATTTGGAATGCTTACCAATGTATTAGATCACACCTGAAGTGAATAAGCCGAATACGCCGTCTTTATGTAATAAGATGATGATTTAGTAGTTTCTTTCGTGCACGACAAAAAGTCAAAGCATGGTTTTCTATGGGGAACGATTACGACAGCTGGCAAGTTCAAAACAAGGCTTGCGGTTTTCTTTTGCACCTGTTTGTCCAATAAACCTTCCAAACGTTCTCGGTAGGTGGTCTACCACCGACCCAGTGAAATTTGAGAGAAATTCATATCCTAAAAAAAAATCTCCTCCTGTCACTTTAAATGGAAATTGTCTGAATCAAACATGTGTGGATTATGTCATATACCAGATGACACTTCTTTGTTGAGTGTAGCATGATTGGAAATTTCTGGTACAAATTGAAGCAAATGGTATTTCAAGTTTTAACATAGATTGTGAAATAAATCATGAAGTTAATTATTAGAGGATATGAGGTAGGGAAAACAGAGTACAAAATTCTGAATTATCCGTTCATGTTTGCTGTATCTTCAATATATAAGGTAAAGATCCTATACAAGACAACTAGAAAAAGGAATTCACCATATTCAAATTCAAATTTATTTCCATCAAAACACAAAACAATTAAAAATACGTCAGAGGGAGTAGGTACAAAAGAAAGCAAACGCCTATAAGACATTTTGTACCACCTTGACTTTAAACCAACAATTACATAAATACAAAACAATTACATAAACAAAAATACAAGCATGCAAGCAGTAGAAGTACAAGTGATTTGGTCCTAGTGACAGCAAGTGATTTCCAAATAGCAATAAATGAAAGGAGGTCAAGATGATAGCCTATACTTACAAAAACACATGATATAAGTAAAATTCAGCGATTACGAATTCAAAATATGAACTATTTCCTTTAAATTGGTTGATTGTTTTTGAATCTTTAACATGTCTTGGCAATTCATTCCAAAATTTTGGGCCTGAATTTAACAGTTTTGGTACGAAACATATGCAGCTGGTAATCGCATTTATTTCTAGTATCAGAGTATGTTCGTAAATAATATTAGAAAATGTAATCAAATTCTAATTAATTCAAAGAACGATAATTACATTGGTATAAAGAAAGATCTTAAGTGGCAACAAGTACTAATTTATCTCTCACTTTAACACTTGTGTAAAAATATGACATACTTGTTTTCATGTGCAATCAATACTATTGTTCTGTTTTATGTAGATTTTTTTAAAGACACTATCAGTGATTTGAAAAATATTTGAAATTTGCAGGAATAGCTTCAAAGTGAAGGATAAGTCTGCAGAATTCTCATAAGTTACCTTTTCCAGCTGTAGAATTGACAGAAAAGGAAGAAAACAGCAGTGTTCCAAAGAAACGATTTTCCATTCAATTACGTGCTGTAGTAAGTGTCCGTTCGGACAGTAATGACTAAAATCTCCGATTCTGTCCTTATTAGGTTGCTTCTGGTCTTATCATTTGCAGGGTATGTTAGGATACCTGTACTTGTTGCATACATGCAAAAATCGGATTTTTGATGATTTTTTTTTCGATTTGCTGATTTAGCAAATCACTGATAGTGCATATATTACTATTCTGATTTATGTTTTTGACTTTCAAGTGTGTTAATAAATTACTTCTTTGCGGTTTTAAAAGAAAAACAAAACTTTAATTGACCTCAAGGAAAAAAAGTGTGAAGATTACTCTTGGTTAGGTTTGCAGTAAAGGTTATTCATTACATCAAAAGTAATAACAGATTGGCCAAGATGACAAAACAGCGTTGGGTTGAAAAATAATTTTGTTAGGTCACACACGTGATTGGCGAACGGCCCCATAATAATATCTTCTTTAATTTTGTTCTTGCTACTTTACTTTCCTTCTTCTAAACAGTTAAAGGTCCCAGGAAATGAGATGATAAACCTACTCCAAATCTTTATGGGACATTCCATTCCAATAAACAGGGCGGAAAAAAGAATACATTACCAGTGACATCATTAGTGAAACTATTGATTTTCAGTCAGTGTCATGAATAGATTCACACCAGTCACCTGGAATTTTCTATTACTCTCTGAAAAATCAATAGCACCACAAATGATGTCATCACCAACCCAAATATTGAATGCTTTCTGGTCCCTCCTTGTAGACTTGACACAAACCACATCGATTCTGTTTGCATTTCCTGGGACCTTTAAGCAAAGATATAAGAACAAATACCGTATTTTGTCCGCAAGTGCTCTCATCCTGACACAATCTTCAGCATAATTCAGTGCTTCAGGAATCAAGTATATTTGAGCACCCATCATGCGTGTAATGAGGAAGTTGGCAACACAAGGTATCGATTCTGGGTCCTGCAGAAGAAAGAAAAGATTATTGTAAAGCAGAGATGTACTATACAACAATATTTAGATACAAAAAAATATATATTTTCATCCAGTTAATTGGTATTATGTATAAGCAATTGAAGATTGCGTTTTATGCCATTTCTTGGCAAGACTCAAAATATACTGTGATGGTAATTTGGAACAATGACATTACTTTGCTAATCCCTCCATTACTCTGGTCACTGCCCTTTGTACATCTTATTTTGAAAGCACCCTCCCACTTTGTTGCTTTTGAAGTTGTATACCATGTTTTTGATTGAAAAGCACTGTGATCCCACCAGGTGCAAGGCGAATTAAGAAAGTGACGTCGATCTACCGATTCAGGCAATTACACAAAAAAATTACCAGTCTTGTCTAGAAATTACTCAAAACTCGATCTTCAAAATTGTTTTTAAATATTAAAAATAACTGTATGAGATGTACATTTTATTTGGTCAAATATTGTTTTATAAATACAGGTCTCCTTTAGGCAGGTACGAATTTGAATCTTACAACTCATATGCTACAATCATTCTTATTTGAAAACCGATGTACAAATGGAAACTCGATAGATTTTTCCCTTGGCATTTGGCACAGAAAACCAAAGGCAGATTTTAATAGCTTAAATAAATACTGAAAATACTCACTACGTGTAAATCAATGTTGAATCTTATTTTCAAATAAAATTACCCACCCGTTGTCAGTTTTAAGTAGTATATATGTTTTCAATCCTAGTGTTCCCGCCATTCTGCTAACGTTCTTATGCTGTTAGAAAGGCTTGGTCCGCAGGCTACCAGAGCTGTACATCCCTTTTGAATAGCGTCAGCAATTACGAACTCTAAACACCTCACCTTATTACAAAAGTGGGAAATGTACAGTGTATTAGTATAATTGTAACATTATGTTAATCTTCATGGCGGACTGAGGTGGAGCGAGACCACCGTGTTGCACATATTAACCGTACCTCACCTACCTGTACTGTACCTGTACTTCAACGTTTTATGCAAGTGTTACTTGCATTTTGAATATATATATATATATATATATATATATATATATATATATATATATATATATATAATATATTATATTAGATAGCAATCCTCTTAGGGAGAGCCGTCGTACAAAATTAGGTAATTTGAATAAATTTGCATAAATTTGCATAAATTTGCATAAATTAGAATGATCATACACTTCTTTTGTTATAACGGAATAAACTGCATACAAAGGAGGCGTTATGTGCCACCTGAAATGTTCACATAACGCCAAAAAAGATGAATAACAAAGGGTCAGTTGCACATAACACCAATTTTATATAAGTTGCCATCTCTGGGTGGCAGATAATGTAGATCTTCTCCATAACGCACGAGTTACTTACTCCGTTTACTAACGTTGGAGTAGTTCGTGCGTGGCTCAGGATCTTCCATTCAATTGTGAAGTCAATGTTTCTTTCCTTCATATGGTTCCAAAAGTGTTTTTGATAGTTCTGTCTGGTATCTGTGCGCTTCTTTCGTGAATGACTACGGTGGTTTGCGAGTCTTTGTTTGAACTTGTTCTTGGTTTATCGCCACGTATGTTTCTTCTCTTTCTTCGGATTTCACGGTGGTAGACAATGTTGGATGTTGTCCCTGCTGCGTTTCCGTCTAGTGGACGTTTCGTTTTTTCAGTTCTGCTTGCAGGGTTTGGCTTGAGGTTTCGGTGCTTGTGTTTTCATTATCGTTTTTGTTTGTGAGCGGTCTGCATTGATTTCCCCATTTGGGCATGCAGCTGTAAGATTAACGTGTTCCTACTGAAAATTTTGTAGCGGGTATATCCTTTGGAGAACTCTCGTTTACGATGTGTCAAGAATTGTGTTCACGTTTGGTTTTGGTTGTTTATCACGTCAAATCGAATGGTGGGTTGTACCATGTGATGTTTCTCTTTCTAGTTCGTTTTTTGCGTATTCTTTGATCATTAGGCTTGAATGTGAGCTTATGGATGTATCCGGATAGAAGTATATGTGACACAATTCACGTTAAAATATTATTTTAGAAAACGAAAACAACAAGACGAAAATGCTTCCTGCCGGGGCCCACCACTTATAACAAGTTCAAATGCTGTTTGTAAGTCGTAGTTCGAGTGATCATTCTTTTCAGTTTCGGGGACGTTGACTTATGGTCACCTTGATCAATGCAGTTTGGAATGGATGTATAATCAATGCCATCTGAATTGGTACCACGATAAAAAAAACGCCCCCCCCCCCCATATCTTGTTATATTTGTCAATATTCTGTTATGGTAAAAATCATTGAAACATCCAGATTTTTATTTCTATTTTACGCGATACTCATAAAACCTCTTTGTCATTGAAATATTCCTCATAAAATCCATATAATTCAACAACAATAATTTATTACTTTGACCTACTTATTTTCTAACAAGTCGTGCTGTCTGGCCAGAGTTATGCATATAAATACATAATATATAATTACGGCCGCTTGAAACTCTGGAATAAGGACTGTAATACATTTTCGCTCTCTTATCTGGTGCACGGTCCACGTGGGCACGGTCCTCTATTGTCCTGTGGTGGGTCTCGCGCGGGAGTGCCGGTGTGACAGGAGATATAGTCCGACGAACTTACAGTCGGCCTACAACGGTGAAGAATAGGGCACTCGATTCAGTTGACTCTTGCCGCAACATTAGTTTCACGCTTTATTCTGTTGTTGTCTATGGAGCCCGGACTACGGTTCTTGCCGGGTGAAAGCAGATAATAGTCCGGCGGGAGCCACAGTCCGGGGCTCCATAGACGATAACGGAATAAAGCGTGAAACTAATGTTGCGTTAAGAGTCAACTGAATCGATTGCCCTATTGTTCACCATTGTTCCCGGACTATGAGTACGCCGAACGATAATTACTTCTACACCGGGTTCGAGGCCGTGTGTTTTCGTCTTTATTTAATTCAATGCTCGCCAGTTTCTGCAAGTTTCTAAATAATATTTGTCTAATAATTCTCTCGGGTTGTATCATTTGCTTGATCCTCGCGTCCGCCTCGCGTGCATTGAATTGAGTTTTGCTTCGTCATAGATTCTGCCAGAGTCATGCATATAGGTCATCTCCTTATAAATACAAAATATTTTTAATTCAGAAGAATTAAAATTTAAAAATGTCTGAATCTGCCTTTCAACAATGTCAATTGATTCTTTTAATTGATCAATACAATCTATTTATCTTTAAGAATTTTTGCGGGGATACAATAGCCTCGTAAAAAACCTCTAAATGGTACCGCCGTTCATATTATTCACTACATTCATTGCACATATCATAGTGAGTGAGTTATGTGTAGATGTTTTTCCCGTAGACTTTTTTATTGGCGTAGGTTTTACCCAAAAAACCGTTCTATTACAAAAAGGCGTCCTCTTGCTAGTCGGGTGTACATACACTCTCGTAAGATTTCACAGGTATTTCTCGTAAATCGAATTAGAATTTTTCTTCCCATAGAACAATATTGTATTGCAAAATTCATTTACTATACCGGTTAGTAAATTTTACCGGTTCAGTCATACATTTTCATTTTTGTAACAGAATGAACCTAAAGACGGTTTTATATGCTAATCAGTAACGATAAAACGTTACAATAGAATTGCCAGCTATTTTACGGTAAAATTAACGTTCATTTGTTACAGAGTGTAGTGGATTATAGTATTTGGGCTTGGATCGATGAGAGCATGTGTGGTCCAGTGGAAAAGAGCAAGACTCATAAGTTGTGAATTCGAGCCCCACCGTGTATCGTTTGCCTTGCACCGCCAATACGTATGTTAATGCGCGAGCTCGAAACTTCGAACACGCGGGGTCGAATTGACCAATGAGCATTGAGATTCGAGCCACTAAACTCACACGTTCATGTACTCTACGGAATAAAGCAGAACTCACGTAACAATGATAGATACCCAGATTAAGTCCATACAATAACCCACGTACTCGAACACCAATGGTTTCAGATTCAGATTTTATTTTGTCCCTTCACAAAACCTGTATACAAAATAAACAGATGATAAACCGTAATAATATAGACAACCATAGGTTATATGTACAGAGAGGAACTATTTGATAAGTAATACGTAAAACTATGGTTATTGAAAATGAAATTAATTTTGCAAAGTATAACAGATATAGTGGCAATGGTAAAGAAAAAACCACTACAAACCAGTAATTTGGAATTCATACATGGTGAAGGGACGGGACACTCTAAACGCAAGGCGTGAGGTCGCAGTGATCTCTGAAAAAGGGGGTAAAAGAAATTGAAAAAGTTACAAAAGATGACCAATGACAATGGTGATTGGCTAACTTTGAATCCGCTGATGAACCCAAGTTCTGTCGGAGTTGGCCCACCATAGCCTTGTCAACGGTTTGTGTCCGTGGCAAAGACACTTTATCTCGCGTCTTGTCTCCATTACCCAGGTGTAAATGGGCGGCTGTTAGGGGTAGTCATACTGTGCGCCGTTATAATGGCTGCGAATTTTTGCGCAATAATGGAAAATGTAAGTGTATCTAGTGAGCGGAAAAAAACACGCATGCCGCCGAGGGAAATAATAGCTTATAGTCTGTTTTTTTCGTGTCAGTTCATGCATTGTCGATGGTGGGTTTCAGTGGGAAGGGATGTTGATATCGAAATTTAAAAAGCCGAAGATGTGGTAGAGTAGATGCATAAATTCTGCGTAAATATTCCCTTTATGGTAGATAAAAGCTCAAATGAATGGACAATCGATCTTAAGGTGAGCCATGCAAGAATATGGTCTCACTCCACGCACATAAAGGTGGCATGATTTTTTCCTGGACATGTGCAACTCTCAAGACGAATAGAATAGTCGAAAAAACTTTTAATTAACTGACACGAATAAAAAATCACACTATAATTTCAAACTATACATTAAATCAAGTACTAAGAGATACTAATTTATTTAAATACGCTAAAACGAAAAACACTAATAACTAAAGAGGAGAAAACCTCCTTAATGTTTGTCGATGGAGAAACGTTGAGAGGATGCAATTTGTTTATACTCGCATATAGTTTTGACCCCTCTACGTGTCGGAAAAGGGTGACAACGCTAATTTTTCGTATTTTCCCATTATCCAATGATGTAAAAAGGGGGCAACCATGACCCACTGCAAGAATTCAGAAACTACAGAAATCATGAATAAAAATGTGGGGACCCCAGATGGTACTTCTCAGGTACTACATGAGATATCTATTGATTTTCAATACCTTGTGTGGTTTATATATGACGCGTGAGGGGATAAATAAAACGCGAATTTGGC
The DNA here is from genome assembly GCA_023653785.1 of Ophioderma brevispina. Classification (NCBI taxonomy): domain Eukaryota; kingdom Metazoa; phylum Echinodermata; class Ophiuroidea; order Amphilepidida; family Ophiodermatidae; genus Ophioderma; species Ophioderma brevispina. The sequence continues at coordinate 31,686 of JAMKCH010020440.1, read as the reverse complement.
GAAAAGTCGGCGAAGAAAGTGACTTAGAAAACTATTCATCCCCACTGTTCATAAGATTAATTTGATAAGACGTTGGTCACAGGGTGATGATTGCTACACAAATTTTTTGGTCAAAATAATGAGGATATGAAGACAGTCTTGAGGAATTATACAAAAAAAATCGGCGGCACCTAAATTCCATGCGGGCGGGGAAGTGAATCAAAAAACGATTTTTATGGGGCCTTATACACGAATCGACGGGGAAGCCTCGAAAGGACCCCCTCTACGTTGCCGCCATTACTGGGGGGCATCCCGGACACCAAACACACATGACACAGTACACACAAGCCGCATATTAGCTTAACGAACGAAATAATAAGCCCATAATCATGAGAATAAGAATTTACAACCTACCTTTTTTGCAATTGTTAACAAATTACCGTTTATTTCCCGGCTTTATGGAAGGATGATGTCAGGATGATGCCCACTTTGCGTGACGATTAAATTGAACGCTTATGGTTAGGAATACGTGTTAAACATTGGTAATAACAGCCGCGGGAGAAAAAATGTTTCGCTTAAAATTCAAACATCCAGACAAAATAAAGTAACAATAGAATGTTGATATCTTCCGTGTACGTGAAAACTTGAATAGTTCCCAAGGGACCGATCGTACTTGCTGAAAACGTGACATCTTCCGATGCGGGGTTGTTGGTGTTTAGAAAGGACACTTCGTGCCCATGTGGAATTTTTTTTCCGAATTCGGAGATATAAACAAAATTAGTCTCGTTTGTGCATGGAATGTGCTCCGCCTGGACTATCAGTACAGGTGAAAATGACCGGCGAGTGACCAATGTGGTATTTAGAGAAAAGGATACCGATGATTGTGTCATTGGTGTCTCATTAGCGGTGAATTCGCACGCAGTTGCGTTTCCATTTTTGTAAACTTTTATCGCTATTGTGCAGCCACGAAATTACATTTTTTTCATGAGCCCAATATGATATACAAAGGATAACGTGAACAATAGTGTTGTTTTTTTGCCGTCAGAGAATGATCAAAATTATCGCTTCTTTGTGGTAAACACGATACAACGTCAACGCGGTGTATAACGAGGAAATGCCAAAAGATGCCCCCCCCCCCAGTCATTGAGGATGGTGAGTGCGCCGCCTACGGCGTAGGGGCGATAAGAGTCGCCGTCGGATTCGTGTTATAGGCTGGCTATGTAATCAAGTATTTTTTTAAGACCAACGCGTAGCTGGTGGACAGGGCTAGAGCGCACACGCTCTGGTCGGGCTCTTTTTAACGTATAAGGGCTTAAGCTTTAGACACACAAGAGAGGACAGAGCACACCGGGGCGGTAGATATGGTGCAGCGTGAAATCGAGCGGTAGATAACTGGGGTCACCGAGAAGCAACAACAGAAGAAAGAAATGTAAAGGAACAGCAAGAAGTGACGGAGGAGGTTTTAGATGGTGGTTACAACTATGAACAGATGCGAAGGTACCAAGGTGATCATCCGAAGTAGCAAGAAAGAGAAAATCCCACAAAAAAGGAACCGGCGGGCGGGAACATAATTAGTATCTCACATCAAGATAACTTTGGTTCTGACCAAGTAGAACGAGTGTTGTTTACTGTGGGTCCAATGTCAAACAATGAAGGAAGCCTGCTATCTACCTTGTCAGCTGTGGCCCCACCTTGTCAAATCATCACGCATTGATGTATATTTCAATTGCATCACGGGACGCCACGGTAGGTTAATTTCTCAATCGAGTGATGTTAAGCCCGGGGCAACACAGAAGAAAAAAATGTGTGACAAACTTGTATTTTGCAATCTATGGGAGGCTTCTATGACCTGTGCAGCATTATACAAAACACGTTGTGGTGTTCTAAGGGCAACATATTGACCAGAAAATAACAAAATACGTACATTAGGACATGCCTTCGCTAATATGTTCATGACCATCAGTAGAGTCACTGCAAGGCCAAAAATCACTAAAAAACATAATATCAAAAATATCGCCGATAGCTGGCCCGCAATTGTTTGTGCGAGACGTATTGGAAATCATAAGTATGTCACCTCTATCCAATTCTTTATGTATAGGATATCGCCGAGTGGGAGTGCATTGCGGGGATACAATGCATGCTTGCCGCAATTAATTAAATTAAAACATTGCATTCATTTTAGCAGAGTTTCGAGGAACTTGCTCTGGTGCACTAAAATGCCAAAGGTTTTCCGGGAAGGGGCAGAGTGTAAAAAGCTGTATAGGTAATCATTTCTACTCACCATTTGGTCACTAAAGAACGACCCAAGGCGAGTGGTAGAAGGGCGAGGAGAGGAGCGAGGGTAGCAGGTAGAATGAAGAGCGGTGGAGCAGGCGTTCAGGGAAGTTTTTGATTTTTGAAAAATATATTGAAAAGTATATGGGATGTTAACTGTACAAACTAGTGATTGCAATTATTGAGAGCTGAAAACTGCATGAAAAATCGATATTGTCGTACCATTTTCAAGCGCAAAAATTGATTTTCGCATTTTTTCTATGGCGAATGAGGTAAAGTATTTTGCGCTTACGTCTAAATCGGAGAGGTGGTAACACCTGAGTCTTTTCCACCGCGGAAACCAATGATCCTGCCTCAGTGAAAGGAATCTGACTGGTTTTCTACAAGCACACACCGTGCGGTATGTGAACATCTTTATCTCCAATGTTTGCTGAAGTCTAGCGTATCTTTTGGTCACTGATATGGGGAAAATGAAATTGAAGTGACATTTTATTCATTTTCAAGAAAATGTGCAATTTATTTGAGGGCAACGGACGGTTATATGATTTTGATTATTATTGAATTTCACTGGTTCCCCCTCCCTGATGGGGACTACGAGACAACAGCAAAGAAGAAGGACACCCCCACCCCCCACCCCCCCCCCCACTGCCCCACGCCGTCTACAAAACCAGTATAGGAGTCTCAGAGTAGGTACCGGGGACCGAGAGGAAACTACAATAACATTGATCTCAAGCTAAAATTGACCCCGTAGTGAATGGGGAGTGTAATGAAACAGCGTGATGAACAAAATTAAAAGTGGTGACAAATTTGCATACACGTAATTTTTCAAATGGAAGCCATCTAAAGGCCAAAAACACCTAAATGTTTTTCTCGGTCAAAGAGTCTCATAAAAACCTATTTTTACTATAACTAACTATACCAATTTCGAAAAGGGATGACTGACATTTTAGTGAACAAGCCTTATAATTCTTGCCATATGAAGATAATGGTGGTGTCAAAATGGAAAAAACTTTCTGGGGGCCAAAAGGAGAGCATTCAATAAAAACGATTTACAAAAAAAACTGTCAGCAAGGAAGTGATATAAGAAATGGAAAGTGTTCATAACCGAACTCCAGCAATATGTTTTCAAAGATGGTCTAGGCATGAACGATTTTGGGGACAATGTATTGCACGCCATGGGACCAAACAGAAAAATTTTTATTTTATTACATACTCAGGGAGCATAAGAGAGCGAAATTTTTCCACTATAAATCAATGATAAAAATGTTGTATATTTACCATTTATTGGGTATGGCAAGTGTAACGGTGGCACATTTTCACGAAATTGAATACAATGCAAATCTCAATTTCTTTTCTGAATATCAGTGATCAATGACATAACACTATGCTACATTGACACAAGCAAATAATGGCGATTGATAAGTAAATCCACCTGGTTGCAGCGGACCAAGCACTTCAGATTCCCCTTTGTTTATTTGGGAATGTCCATGCAGTTGAAAAAGATGTCAGGCGTTAGAAGTCGTGTCCACACGGTCGGACTTAAGCCACTTATTACCGGTGTAGAAGCAATCATTGTTCCGCCGTAATCATAGTCCGGCTACAACGGTAAGGAATAGGGCACCTAATTCAGTGACTTTCAACGCAACATTAGTTTCACACTTTATTAAGTATGTCTATGGAGCCCGGATATGGCTCCGCCGGACTATAGTTGCTTACACCGGTTCTAAATCTGGTCGGTATTAGCGTCGGACGTAAAGTGACGTGTGGACGACGCACTGATCCGGAATCTAAATCCTCTCGGTATTACTATCGGACTTACATTTGGTAGTGTGGAAGCGAATTAACGGTATTAGCGACTTAGGATCCGACATAACTTTAGGTCCGATAAGCTTATTAACGCGTACTAGCTAAGTGGTCCATGGCAACTTGCTTCGGAGTTATAAACTTCACCCAAAGAAGGTTATAATAAGATTAAAATGAAAGAAACATGTGAAAACATCGTAACTTATCGAAACTGTTTTATTAAGCACAGGAACTTAAAACCATTGAAAAAACTCTCACAATGACCATTTAATGGGTAATTAAATCGCAAAATCAATTCATTTTGGTGAAAATGATACTTTCTGTGACAAACCAATGCAAAAGTAATGCAATGTCCGTCCGTGATGAAAAAGTGTCCGTCGTCATGATTTTCATTTCACTTTGGTGAAGAAATATTTGTGATGTGATCTGGGACAACCCGCCACATGTCGCAACATGATAAGTTTGAAAAAATAAAGAAAATAGATTAAAAATCTGCTATATTGTACTTTATTTTTTGTCAGATTGTATAACTTAAGCGAAACTTTTGACATGTGTATCAAAGAAGAAAGAAGTAAACAGTTATGGAAACTAAATATTTAAAACTCTGCAGTGATAGTAAAAACTCAAAATATATATAAATTTCCCACCATGTGGCGGGTGTTCCCAGATCGCATCACATTTAATTGATTTAGGTTAAGCTTTCATTCACACGTAGTGCAGATCAATATAAAGTGAGATAGTTCAGCGGGTTTTTTTTTTCTAATTTCTGACCTGCTAAGGAATAAAACTACTTTGTACATTCTTTTTGTCATCACATGTGGACAATTTTGCATCAAAATGCTAACAACCGTGTGACAGAACTATTTCTGTAGAAATATTTTCTAATATTTTTTGGTTTCCTTAGAATAATGTTCAAGCTATAATATTAAACAAACCTTAGAAAGTTTGAAAGTAAAAAATTAAGACCAAATTAACTATAGTGAAAAAAATCCGTCTGTGATGTTTTTTTAACACCTCCGTTACAAAATGGCCTGATCCAAAGGTATCCACCCTTGTAACTTTTTAAAACCATGGTCCAAGTAACTTGAGATGATATTAGGGATAATCCTTAAAGTGATTTCAAGACAAAAATCTGAAAATAAAATCTTCACATTGATGCTAACCTAAACCGATCAGGCTTAACCTTGCTCGAAGAGGACGAGGTAAGAAGAAGCCTGTTTTGGTTGTACATTCGAAACATGCAGAATGCTGAGCTGGCTTTCCATCAGGGGCGTAAACGCGTAACTAGACCTCTAGTCAAGTGTGGGCAAGGACCTGAAGATTTCTCCCTTGCATTGGACGGGCAAAGATTAATTATTTCCACCCGAATCAGTGGCGTATCCAGAATTTTGGAAGCAATAATGTAGGATTTGGGAAACGTTTAATATACTCGCTTCGCTCGCCGGCTGACTTATTTCTTTGAGTCGCAAAATGAGACGGTAACAGCCTCTACATGCTGTAAATCATAACATCAAAACACCGGCTTCTCCCTGGCTCTCCTCTTCTCTTTACTCTTTCCTCCCTTTTCCTTGCCCCCTTTTTCTCCCTTGCCTTCAACATTTCTCCCCATTTTTTCCAAGGGTGCCTGAGTCGCCCACTTCGCCCACCCCGATTAACGCCACTGCTTTCCGTGCTTTACTTCAGAAAAGACGAGTTAGTTCCGATAGAACGTCCTCACGTACTTTACTAGTACCGGTGTGGCATGAGATATAGTCCTCCGGGCTCACAGTCCGGGAACAATGATGAACAATAGGGCAATCGATTCAGTTGACTCTTCACGCAACATTAGTTTCACGCTTTAGTCTGTTGTCGTCTATGGAGCCCGGACTATGATACCTGCCGGACTATTAGTACTTTCACACCGGACATAACTTTATGATGGGGATTACCGGATTTCTTTTTAATTCCATCGGACATAGTTAATACCGGTGTGAAAGCAGATATAGTCCGGCGGGAGCCACAGTCCGGGGATCCATAGACGATAACGGAATAAAGCGTGAAACTAATGTTACATGAAGAGTCAACAGAATCGATTGCCCTATTGTTCACCATTGTTCCCGGACTATGAGTACGCCGGACAATACTTTCTTCTAGAAGTGTAGAAGTAATTATAGTCCGGCGTACTCATAGTCCGGCTACAACGGTAAAGAATAGAGCACTCAATTCAGTTGACTCTTCACGCAACATTAGTTTCACGCTTTATTCCGTTATCGTCTATGGGGCCCCGGACTGTGGCTCCCGCCCGACTATATCTGCTTTCACACCGGTAATAATTACACGTGTGGACGCAGCTATACACACTTGACATACCCCAGATTATTGAAAAGTATATATTAATAATAACCTGTGCAGAAATCAGTTACTTCGCCGATATGCGTAATCAAAGTCCTTATGCAAGCATCTTTCTCTCTTTGATCCCATGTAGTATATGTTTTTAGGTCAAAGGTTTCAACAGCAATATTCTCAAATCTGCCAGACGAGTCGTGAGTCGTGTTATTCATGGACCACCAATGTGACACCCAAAATGTGACACCTTGACTACTCTATGTATTCACCCAAAACATAATCTGGAATTGCATGGGAATTTAGGCCTGTATTACTTTAAAAGAAAGTATTATTATTTGTTTGTTTCAGATATGTCAAGAGTAAAATGGCCCGAATTTCGAACAATTAAATGGTCATGGTCACTTGTGCACCTGTTGGTAGTCAATGTTTAAGGGTTTCGTTCATAGCGGCCATAAAGCGCAGTTAGGAAGTTATAAGGAGTTACTGAGGATTCTGTGTTGGTATTAATTATCAAGCATCTGTGTTAATATATTTTATCACTTTGCCACAGTAAGACTGACATTGCAGTAACTTAACATTCTTGGGTACTTGAATTTAAATATTGGGCTATTTTGGAAAACAGTGACAGATGCAAATAAATTATCACTTTTATAATCATCCTACAGTTTTGATAATAGTTTTATTGAACTCCTTGACCCAGAAAACACTCATTTTGACACCAAAATCATCTTCTTGTGTTATATAATAAGAAATATACGGTTTTCTTTGACGAGATGTCGGCCATCTTGAAAATAGCCGTGTATATAAATGTCCATGACTCATACAATTCTGGCAATTGTATATTGAACATCTTGACCCAGATAATATACATTCCGACACTAAGTCGCCATAGTAGTGCTATTACCTTTAAAATGGCGGCCATTTTGGAAAATGTTGGTTTACGCAAATTGCCATCACTTTTACTTTTGTCATTACGTATTTCATGAACTTTTTCACCTAATGCTGCAGCAAACAGCATTTGTGTACATAAACATGATACATGTAGGTCAGACGTATCAAGAACAACGTGAAAATGAAATGAAACAGAAACGGATTATTGGTGAAACAGAAAGTGCCTTTATCTTCCGTGTTGGATGTTTTGTTCCTGTTTAACAAACAAGGTGTTCATTCATACTGCTATAGAAATTTCACCGATATATTAAACATAAATCTTGATAAAGCTGAGAATAAATTGATAAATGCTACATGGCGACAAATGGAATATTACGCTCACGAAAGAAACAAAGGTAGACAACCGAGAGAAAGAGTTCATCAAACGCTCGGGGGGATTCAGATATGAAAAGGATATGGATGTAAGAACTGTCGCTTAAAACCCACGGGCTTTCAGTGACAGATGACCGTCAAATCATAACTGGTCTTTGGGTGAAGTACATAATAACGCCTGTGTGTTTGCTTCAGAGTAGAATTCTGGCCTTTTGCAAAGGGCTGATAGCCTCATTTGGTAGAGTACCGGTCTCACAAATCCATAGGACGGGGTGCCGATTCGAATCCCGCTTAGCCAATTATTATCCCTCATGTTAAGTTAAGATCGAATTGTTCTTGAAGCATAACAACACAATTTCCAAAAGCCCCAAGATTTTGCACAGTTGCCAACGGTAATTAACCTATACTTGTGAATGGTAAGCGGACTTAATTATCTATGTATCGTTGACGAAGGAATATTGTATTAGGATAATACGTATCCCAGATAAAAATAATTCAGGGGCTGCTGGAACGTCCCTCCAATATGAAATAGACAAGTGGACTCAACGAGAGCATTACTGGCTGCTTTCGGTCCCACTCCATCTTGAGTTTTCTACCAGTGATTTCTGAGGCTTGCACTGCCGTTCTTCGGAGAGAAACATCACACACAAAACTGGTGAACAAGGCACTGGTGTTGGACAACAAGCAACTGTTGCATAACAATGTCAAAGAATTACACCAGCTCGGCAGACAAAGACTGCACTCTCGGCGACCTTTCTGTCGGACACTCTGCTTAAACTCTCCCAGCTCTCCTATCAAATCTTAAGACATGGAACACTGGCTGGCTAGACTCCAAGACTGGAGCCAATTTACACATACCCCACACATATACAAGAACATCCCCCCGGGCCTGGTGAAATCTGCCACGTAAGGATGTGTTACCTTTGACCAGGAATTCGCACATGTTTCGGTCGTTTCAACAGCATATGCACCGATGGGAGCTGCAACAATCTCCAGTCTACCAAGGTGGCTCTCCATCACAGTCTGCGGATCACATTCCCAATGAAGTCCCTATCGTCCACCTGTGGATGATAGACTTCTCCAACCCCAACAATCAACATGAGCTGGCTCCAATAACTTCAAGCAAATTGAGATGCTGCCCTGCCCCACTATACGCAAGAAGAAGAATAAGCAATACGGATTATGTAACTGTTTTCGCATCATCCATAAATTGTTCTCTTCTTGGTTCAGAGCTCAGTCCAAGTTAAGGTCATTTTTCTGTGGTGGCACTATGTCCACATTGACTTAACAGAAATTGGAATTTCCATGCTTCGGCCGGTTAAAGGGCCACGATGAGATTTTCTGAGAATAATATATTTTCTCAAAGTTGTACATAATAGGGTTGTAGACCCTACCCCGGAACGTTTCGAAGTTTATTGGACCCAACAAGTACAAACGGAAAACTGCGGACTTTCACTATCCAGGAACTTTAAGGGTCTGTGTAAGACATAAATTTGAACATAAATAAGCCATAGCTTATTTTTATGGGATAGTTTTCCTAATGTTAGCGGTGAGTCGTCTAGTCAAATTGGGATTACAAAAAAAATACTATGTTTGCCTATTTTTGACCGGTTAGGTTTAGTAATATAGCCGCCATTTGTTCAAGTTCAGCGGGGGTGAAATTTCAAAACATTCTCGATTTAATTTTATTAACACTAAATCCCAAAATTAACTCGGTACAAGTTGTACAGTCAGTATTATCTGCAAAAAAAATTCTTATTGACCTTATAACGGGCAATGCCTTTTGACCTCCAAAGACACCTTAGGCAATCATCTGTCGTAATGAGCCCAATAACTATGGCAGGAACTTACTTTCAACTATTTAAATAATTGTTTGTAGTTTTATATAATCACAACGAAACGAACAATTTATACATGTTGAAAAAAATCGTGACCATTCTGAAACTTTAACGCTATACCCCCCCCCCAGAACGTGAAACGTTTTTTTGCATAGAGTTATGACTATAATCACAGATAGGGCACGATAAAAGAACCTTTTTAATCCTTATGACATGACAAAAAACATCGGTAACATTTGAAAACAATTGGAACATTAAAGAATTTGACACTGCAACATCGATTTCTACTTGCCGATTTGCTCTCCGCTTGACTTGGCGCATGCTCGCAAAGTCAGGGATTTTCCCCCCCCCCCCCCCCCCCGATGACGTCATCGCCTGCAATCGACCGAGAGAATTTTTCATCAGACTTTTGAGACTCATCATATTTTGGATGAAATATATCAGCGTATTTTGATTTTCTTCTTCAAAATCTGGCATTTTTTATGGTTACTACGATGCATCTCTACTACCGATTCAACATGTATTTACAATGCAGAGTATTTTTTCTATACGGAAGAGATTTTTTATGAAATTGCCAAATTTGTGGCAATTTGCCCTGGCGTCTCCTAAATTATAGTGGTGCTCCTAGTGAAACAAACGGAAAGTCAGTCAAATCCATCATGAGCTGGTTCCCTGCGCCTTGAGCCTCGCTTCATGGCTCGGACTCTTTGGTCAGTTGTGAAGTGGTGAGAGACCAAAGTATTAGGGAACCAGCGTATGACTTGGTACGACACAGCAAATTGTTCATAGGGTATTATATTGAGAAAATGAACATCGTGTGCCCTGTACAAACTCTACTCCCTTATTGCTCAATTAACACAAATGGGAAACTTGGGGACTTTTTGATATGTTGGCCTCAAAACATCATGAAACTATTCTGAAAAAAACAGCCAGGCTTACAAATACAAAAAAGCGCGCGACTCATCTATCGCGAAAACCCATTAGTGACAAGACTATAGCCTCCAAATTAGACCTCAGCGACCGTATGACCCGACATGCTTACAGGCAAGCTTTCCTCACCTTTTTTTTCTCAAGGATCATCAACCCACATTCAGAATAAACCAAGTTGGTGTCGTCTTATCAATCCTTGCAAAAGCCCGAAAGTCGGCAAATCAGCATGCAAGATTGCAAATCATCAAGCACCATGTCGTAAATCAATGGAAGAACACAGATTACGTTATAGGCTGGTTAAGAGTGGTGAAGCGATACACACGAAGTGCTTGCTCATTTATGTAAAGAATCACTAGTCTTTGCATCCACCTATGATCATCTCAATAGGTTAAATTGAAATCATTACATGCAAATAAATCTGCTTTTTAATAATGGACTGCCATGGCAAAAGCAAACAACCGCAGATGTCTACGTCACAATGGGGATTTATGATCGCGAAACTGTGAACTGATCGGACTAACATACTTTCCCAATTAACACCTGATATCAACGTTGGGACTTTACAGGGACGATGGCCTTGCCATATGCCACAAAACACCACGACGATGATTCAAAAAGGAAATATGGTCCATATTTGCCCCAGAAATAATCTTCAAGTCACAATTGAAGCTAACAAGAAGTTGTTGACTTTCTTGATATCAAATTAGACTAACGGGACCTAATGGCATTAAAAAACTGACATGAGTGAAAAGGACCCCTTACTGAAATCACTTCACGAGTTTGACAAAACAATTGGAGGTTTACATCCTGTAAAAAACGAGTAAAAACAGAAGAGTTCCATAGGGGGAGGTGGCAGTTTTGTGCAATTGTCTTTTCTGGAACTAAAAGCAAATGGTGTTCCATCCTCCCTGACCGAAGTTACAGTGTATGCTACAGATTTGCGACTCAATTCCAAAGCATTCCAGACTCGGGATTCATGCATTTTACTTTAGGCTTTAGTAAGATATTGATCGGCAAGTGAAAGATGGATTAGCCGGGTTAGCCTATAGACAGAGCAACGAGCTTGAGCTGCTGACAACATGCTTTTAAACTTTTGGTAAATGCTCGCAGAATACTGGTCATCATCCTTGTTCCAGAAATGGCCACAAAACTGCCACCACCTCCCCCAAGGTGCCCCATTTTGGGCGACAAAATTAAAGGGACATAATGGCATGAAAAAATTGACTAATGACAAGGACCTACTGAATCCATATCCACGAGTTTTGAAAACATATTTGGATGTTTATCGTTTTCTGTAAAAGCAGTAAAAAAAGAGTGCCACCAGGGGGAGTGGCAGTTTGTGGCAATTCTTGAACAAGCATAGTTCAGTTATGTCCACAGCAAAAGGCCACGACCTTTTGATCACTCACCCAGGGTCATTAGGACATCAATCCATTCCTAACTTTGACCTTATTCAAATGCTTTCCCAACATAACCATCACCCAATCAATGATAAAATAATGTGCTATGAGACTGATTACGCCATTCCTGAGCCGCATGTCGAAAGGCGACTAAATGGGGCCCCCTGCGGTTCGGGTAGAATTTGGGCCCATGTGTTCCGCTGCATGTCGTAAAAAAGGCGACTAAAAGGGGGCAACTCTTCTGTTATTGAACAGCCGTGTTTTGTTTAATTTAGGATTATTTATAAATGTGTAATGATTCGAACTGTGTAATTGTATTATTAAGATGTTCTGTTGTATTACTCGTTTAAGTACATGTAGCTTAAAATCAATTAACATGAAAAACAAACAATTTATCAATTACATTTGTACATATGTAAGACCACCTATTTATTTTTTTGTAATAGTAAATAGTAGCATGTATTAGGGTTTCTACTGTATACTTGTTGATGTAATTTAAAATCTATCAGTTGGGCATAATGCCCAAGTGTATTGGAGCCATTTATAAAATGTGCATGTATGAGACAATCTATTTGGTCTGTAAAGGGGATCTCATGTTGCATGTTCTGATGTGATTGTCGATTATCTGTATTTGAAGTTGAAGTTTTTGCTTGGTACATGGATGAGTGATGACCTTTGTTATCAGTCTATGATGTGTATAGTTATAAATTTATCAGTATATCTTTTGAACTTGTTTTTATTGATGCATGTTTTCTAAGTGTATCTTTGCAATTAGTTGGTTTATCTTGTTTTATACATGGATAGGTGATGCTCTGGTTCATCACTGTATGATGTGTATCCTTTTGTAATTGTTTATTGTAATTTGAAATGAAGTTTTAATATTGCGTTGTTTTTTATATTTAATGTTAAATGACAAATGTAATGACCCGATATAACACAATTGTGTTGAGTTGTCGTTAAACGTTAATACTCACTCACTCACCCATTCACTGAGTACATGAACACTGTACTTTTTGGGCTGTGTTGGGCCTATAGGAAGGTTTTTTTTTTTTGAGAAGGCAGGTCGCATTTTTCTAAGTGACCCCTGTCAATCAAATTTGGACACCAATTAGAATATAACCGTATCTGTGTCTATAGCTGGTACGAACACGCTGCGATGAATGGTTTTTGATATACAGCGCCTTGAACAACCCACTCTCTGCGTCTGCCTACACAAGTGAATTTTGCCATAGTAATAACATGGCAAACTTAGGAGTAGTCTGACTTTATTACTTCTCAAAAATATGCCCTGGTCGCACACTTTTATAGCTCCTTTTGGATTGAATTTCACATATGTTTTAACTTATAATATTTTCTAAAACATATGGTGGTACGAGCAAATTTGGTCAAATACTTTTCCCGTAGCGAAGTAAAATAGCACATGCCCTATCTGTTAACTGTATGGCTCATGCAAGAGGTCACGGGCCAATTGTGTGCAGTGTGTGGATGCTGTATAGGGGAAAAGGACACTATGTGCAAGATGGGTACTGACATTACTGCCTGCATTTACCAAACTTGAAAAGCATGTTGTCATCAGCTCATAGACCATTGCTATTGTATTATGTGCTAATCCCGGCTAATCCATCTTTCACTTGCCAGATCAATATCTGACTACAAGCCTAAAGTACAATGCCTGAATCCCGGTCTGAATGCTTTGAATTGTGTCGCAAAATATGCTAAGATACGTTGTAAATTCTGTCAGGGATGTGAACACCTTGCTTTTCTGTTCCAGAAATTGCCACAAACTTCCACCTCCACCTTGGAACTCTTCCCGTTTTTACTGTTTTTACAGAATGTAAACATCCAAATTGTTTTCAAACTCGTGGAAGTGATTTTAGTAATGGTCCTTTTCATGATGTCCATTTTTTTCATGCCATTATGTCCCTTTAAGTTTAACATCCGGATCCTACAAGCCGTATATGAAACCGATCTATACACCACTCTTTGTTCACAAAGAGAACTTTCATCCACGGGCCACCATCTTTTCTGAGGAATGTTCCAGAAAGTATAAACAAAAGACACTTTAACATTTCCTCTAATGAGGAAGTATTCAATCATGCATCACCGCCATACCAGGAGGCCCTCCATAAGAGTGGATATGATTACAAGTTCAAGTACAACCCTCAGAACAGTCAAAACAAGAAAAACTCCAACAGAAAAACGGTCAAGAACTATAATTTGGTTTAATCCCCCCTAGAATCAAAATGTCGCCACCAACATCGGTAGAAAATTCTTCCTTCACCAGTTCTGGACAAATGTTTCCCTCCCAGCCATAACCTCCATAAATTGTTGAACAGAAACACAATCAAATTAAGCTACTCTTGTATGCCTAACATCGGAAACGTCATATCAATGCATAATGGAACCGTAATCGCGAAATCTGCGCCTTAACAAGAACATAATGTACAAAGCAACTGCAACTGCCGTGTTAAACAAGAGTGTCCTCTTGAAAACGAATGTCTCACTAGAGGAATAGTTTACCAAGCCAGTGTGACAAGACAGGACAGTATGGTTGAAGAAACTTATATCGGACTCACAGAAAGCAGCTTTAAGTCGCGATATGCAGGACATACTTCAAGCTTCAAACACAAACAACATAGGAACTCGACAACTCTTAGTGAATATATCTGGAGATAAAAGGACAAAAATGTGCCTTATTCTATTGAGTGGAAAATTGTAAGCAAAGGGAAACCGTACTCAACTTCTAGCAAAAGGTGCAACCTGTGCACAGAAGAGAAATATTTCATCATTTTCAAACCTAATATGTCATCCCTCAACAAAAGGAACGAACTTGTGAGTGCTTGTCGCCATAGACGGAAACATTTACTGTGTAATCACAAATAATTGACAAATGATTTTTTCCAGGAAGTTACCAAATGACTCCACTCAATTGACATTCCTTTGTGTATTAACTATTTGAGCTTAAGTGTAATTATCAAGTCTATGGTACTATGTCTCCATTCAATTGTATTTTATGTAATCCTTTTCTCACTTGTTTATCATGTCTGGTCATGATAAGCACTGGTATGTGTAAGGTAAATTTTATCTCATTATGCATTTGGTTTCCGAGGAGCAAGACATAATGTAGTAGAATATTTCAAGTCTTAAAGCAATATGCATGCTCCCTTAAATTGTTGAGCACTTTCCTATTTGGATGGTTTTAACCTCACTTGGATTATACATATTTTGCATTTATATATGTATACGTTCTGAACTTTATAATCGCATTATATGGCGGGATATTTGGCAACGCCAGGGGGAAATTGTGTAAAGCAACAAAACAGCCATACATCGATTTCTTCGATCACTATCTATTTATGATAGGGCATTTACTTTTCCGGTATGCACCACTGACCTCTACACATGGATAGCGGGTGTGAGTCGCCGAGTGTCACAACAGGAAGTTGCTTGTTTACCTATACAATATGGCGGGAAACAATGCATACACCTTGCCAAACAATAGAACAGCTGTGTGGAATATGTGCACCAGCAGGTGTATGCATTGTTTCCGCCATATTATATAGGTAAAAAACAACTTCCTGTTTGTGACACTCGGCGACCATTCAACTATGCAGCACGGGCAGCCCGCTATCCATGTGTAGAGGTCAGTGGTATGCACCTGTGCGTCCATACATGGTTCATGCGTTAATTAATATGCATTCCATTGATTGACCTGTACGAAGATCAATAAGCTTTGCACGTGTTACAAGCCGTGTGTAACCTCTTTACAATACGTTGAGGATAATCGTACAATATCAAAACGGTCGGTAGCGCTGGCGCACACGTCAAATAGTGTAACACATTAGGGTGTCAATAAAGACTGCTTCAAAAAGTCATGGTGCGTTAAACAAGATGGTATGTGCTGAAAAGATCTGGCTTCTCTTTAGTATGATTTTTGATACGTTTTGTGGCATATTTATATATGTATAAAACTTACCAGGATAAACTATATTTCATTGTCAAATTCCTTACCTGGACTCTGTGGGTTGGAATATTTTGTAGCCCAGCCGCCCATTGTGGAGCGTCGAATTTCACGAGACATTTTTGTATAGCCGATGACGACTCCATGTGTATGCAGTAACGTTGCACTCTCTCACAAAAACACAGACTCGTCTGTATTGGATTCGGTTCATGTTGTTAATTTAGAGTGCGAATATTTTGCGAGTCGTAAATCGCTGCGAGTTCGAGTGGTGCGTTAAAAGATGCAAGTATAAAGTTCCTGAGTGCGAGTTTTAAGTTGAATTCTGTGAGCTGAGATTTTCTCACATACGAGTAATGAGTTTTGAGAGAATGCAAATGTGATATGGCTTGTTCTCTATTACTTTCTATTTCTGTTTTACTATTATTTAATTGTATTATAGAAACTAGGAGAGTATCATGTACTTGATCTTGGAGAGTATCATTTATTTGATCCTCGCGTGCATTGAATTGAGTTTCGCCTAGGTCATAGATTCTGCTAGAACCATGCATATAGGTCACCTCCTTCTAAATACATTATTTAATTGCCTTAACTTGAGATAAGGCAAAGCTGCGAACGGGTAACTTATTATTTCTAGTTTTGTTTTAATAATAATTGTGATGACGGTCATGTTAATTTTTATTGTTTTGTTTTTTATCTGTTTATTTGTTTGTCTTGTTTGGTTGGTTATTTTGGGTCGTTGATTTATTGGTTTTAAATAGTCTAATTCACTTTTAATTGCATTATTGTAAAGCCAATTTTTATTTAAATATTGAGTGCTACTTTTTATTACGTTATTACGTGTATGTTTTTTTTGTCTCATAAGCCACAATTAGCTAGTCTTTGTATAGAGAATGTGAATAAAGTGTCTAATGATGCAAGTTTATATTTTTCAGCATTTAAATTTAAGCTAATTAATAGCAGTCGATTAACAAGATAAGTTATGTCAGAGATATTTTCCAATTCTTGATTTTGTGTATATTGTGTAAAATACGGCTTGCTTAAATATCCACCCATAATTATGGTTGGTTTAGGGAGTGGTCATTTTTACATCGGGGGAATGGAGGCGGAATACGAAAATAAATGGTAAGCGAGAGGGGGAATATGAAAAATTTCATCAAGGAGAGAGATGGGACATGAACTTTTCAATGAAGAAATGTCATAAAATCAGAGGGAATGCGTTTTTTTAACGGAAGCAAAGGTGTAACGCGAAATTTTTCGCCGAAAAGAAATTGAATTCCCTCACCCACTTCTGCGTAAATAACGACCGCCTCCTTATATAGAGAGTGTGAATTGTGAAAGTTGACTTTTACATGCAACTAAACAAATCGCCCATTTAGGAATGCAAAAGTTAATATTAAACACTAATTTCGCCAACAGTGTAGTACAGGGTGATGTTTTGGATTTTCGAGGCAAGTCGGCCGTTCAAAAAGTGCGGGAGCTGAGAGTGCCGCTCACAGGAAATGAGGTCAAAGTTGTCTGTAAGTGATGCATAAGAGTACGTTTCAAGAGTACGTTTGAAGTAACAGTTGAACCATCTTCTTTCTCATCTTCTCTGCTTCGGATTTATTATCTTGGAATATTATACAGGGCGTATCAATAAAAACGCAACAAAACTTTTTGCCAATTTTTGTGGTAATTGTGTAATATTATACCAACATTAACTAGTACCATCTTAAAGCCACAAATCCACTCTTTCCAATGATAGGTATTTATTCATGTGCGGTCATGGATAACCGATTAATCATTGTTTTTGCACAATGGAACAAAGTCAGTTTGGGACCAAGTTTCAATACAAATCCCATTCACTTGCATGACTGAAGTGAGAAGAGAGGGGAAATTGAATAGGATTTGTGTAAAAAATTGGTCCCGAGCTCACTTTGTCCCATTGTGCAAAAACAATGATTACTCTGTTATCCATGACCGCACATGAACAAATTACCAGATGAATTGAAAAATTGGAAAGAGGAGATGTGGCTTTAAGATGGCATTAATTATTTTGATGTAATGTTACACAATAACCACAAATATTGGGGAGAAGTTTTGTTGCGTTTTTATTGATTCGCCCTGTATTGTGCAAGACTCCTTTTTGGATTCTTCGCTGTGAGGACATCATCGTTGAACTCCAACGCTTCTTATAATTCTGGACTTTACACGCCACATCAAAGTGATTTTAAAGGGTATTTCTGGCCCTTTAAGATTATATAATTATATAAATGTAGTCAAGTCTCATTTATGATATCTCCCTAACGTCCTTTTCGGAAAAATGACTACCAACCTGACGATCACCGCAAAAAAGGAGGTAGCGTTATTTTTATGTGAGATCTAGGGGCAGGGCATGGGCAAGACAAGGCAGGGTCCGCTCCGTGATTTCTGAAAATCGCAAGAAAATGCAGTTAAAGGGGATGGCCCGATTTATGTATATAAAGTTTTCATCTTGATAGAATGGCCTTCACCCCAAAACCCTATCTGTAAAGTTTCGCACCGATATTTCAACCCTTTTTGATGTGAGAGCTAAAAACGTGATTTTGTAATCCCCATAGAGTACTGTATAAAATTAATATTGGTCGACCAAAATAGGCCACATTTTCGCTCATAACATCCAAACCAAAGATCCTTTAGCCCTAAGATTTCACAGGGTAAATGAGAAAAATAGTAGCTTTCTTCTGATAATATTGACCACTTCCGGTAAAATCTGGGGTCCCTAGTGATGAGTGAAGGGGTGTTAGGGATATGTTTTCTTCACAGCAGTAAAGTCTAGATGTTTATTTAAACCTTTCTTTTAAAATAGACATGAAATGGCCGGGTAGATTTTGAATCGTGGATTTTCTCGGAAAACGTGTCTTGTCGAATACAACAAAATGTGATGTGGGCGCCGATATGACACAAAGTCTTTGGTTTTGGTCACCAAAAGAGCTATGTACAGTATGGAATAGACCACAAATTGCAAATTGCTTCTCAATGCAAATTAAACATCTGTTCCAATTGCAACTTTGTTTGTATGCTGTATAGGTGACATTGGTTTTAGTAAAGCAAGAAAACGATATGGTAAACAGAAGCGAGTTCAAACTACTTGGCAAAATGATGAAAGCAACTCTCAAATTATAAGGAACTCGCAACGTACCAACCTCAATTCGCATCTCACATTGAAGAACTCGCAACACACGTCTTTTAACTCGTATAATCAAACCCGCAACTTAAACGTTTCAACTCGTATCACCCTGGCATTCAAGAACTCGCAAATCGTATCCACCGCTAACAACACGTAACTCCAACTCGCAACTCGTAACTCGCAAGTTGGAGATGGTCCAAATCCGTTGGTGTAACGGTTCAATACGTTTTTATACTGCAGTAAACCAAAAATCTCTTGAATCGCTGTTGACACCCGGGGGCATTTTACTAGTGAACTTTTGTGTATGTACACTGAAAAGGAATCCTGGGACAAATAGTGCAATGATTGAAATCTCTATACCACAGTTTTATTCTTACTATGTTCTGAAAGTGAAAATAATTATTATGGGGGGAAATATATCCGTTTTCGATGAAAATATAGTCCTAAAAGGACCAAAATGTAATACAATTATACCCCTAGCGGGACCTGCTTTGAATCAAGTTAATACTTGAATAACGAAATATTGAATAAAAAAGCAATATGTAAGACATAACACTTTGCTACATTAAGAAAAATTACCCACTCGGGGTTATATTTCTTTGTCTGTTTGTTGTTTAGATTAATTTCCTACTTGTATCAATGAACCAGTCACGATCTTAGCTGAATCTGATACTGTTGTGAATTTAATACCTTAGCAGTAGTTCCGAAACTGCAGCTATTCTTGTATTTTTAAACGAGTATGGTTACAAGACCAAAATACCCGCGGGCTAATTTGGACGTAATCATGCCGGCGGTCTTGTACTTCAACATGAAAAGTATATATTTTTTAAAAATTACTCGAAATAGTTGACGGTATATTACCAGATTATGCACAGGGGTTTTAAAAATTTAGATTGTTAGATAAGATTGTTTCAAAATTCCATATTTAGAGGAAAGGTCATTTTACAAACTTAATGCAGTAATGTTTGAGAAACATTTCAACACATGATAATATTACTAATACACCTTCATATATGAATTCTCCACTTTCTTCAAAGGAAGTTCAAAGAGGATACAGGGCAAATGTAAGTATCCGGTTTTGATTAACGTTTGCAGATCCGTGGTCCTGGGACTTGTATCAACATTAGGCCAGTCAAAATAGAATGAATGCTGCCTTAACCCAAAACTAATTGCAACAGAATCTATTCCAACAGAATTGAATTGAGAATAACTTTAAAAACAACATATCAAAAGTCTACTAAAATCAAAGGAGTGGAACATATATTTTTAAGGGAGTAAGGTTTATTACAGGGGTCAAAATATGAAAGTATCAAAACGCGTCGAAAAGTATGCCAACGTGTTCGTTACATTTCCAGGATTAAAAAAGGTATAGTTTGCCCTATCTGCAGGTTGTAGTTCAATAGTTATGAGTCAAAATAGGTTCAAGGTCACAATGGGGGTAAATTTTAAGATATATCCGTTCGTTATAAAAAATGGTGTCAAATTGTTCGTCTAATGGTACAGAACCCGAAAATATACTGGTTGCACCATCTATAATATTCGTTGCATAATTGAAACGCAAAATGTGACTGGGGGCTACAGGGTCTATGGGAGGTCACTAGTCATAGCCCTGTAATTCTTATATAGAAAGTTCAAACAAAGAATCTATTTACATTTACTTATCTAGTGGCACAAATTTAACAGTTTACAACCAGTCCGATCAAAATCGGACCATTGTATGAATTTTACCCCAGGATGACCTTGAACTGTTATGTGCCTATTGTACTTAAACTATAACGCGTAGATAGGGCAAACTATACCTTTTTTAAACCTTAGGAGTAGCTCAATAAATTGGTACATCGTTTAAATCAATTCGAACAATTCTAATTTTTACACCTGTACAAACGTTGCCCTCTTATTTCTACATTTTGATTTTGGTAGACTTTTAATATATTATTTGTGGACTATTTCACAGTATATTAACACCAAAATTGTTTCTTTTGTACTTTTTTTTTGGGTCAAATCATAAAATTACTGGACTACATGCATCCCGAGGTTGTCAATGAGTTGTTGTCGCTAAATGTAATCTGTTGAGCCTCAATGTGACATTCAGAGATCTGGTTGTGATGATTACCTATCATGTTTTGCCCCTAGTTTACAGAAAACCACAACAAACCTATGTTTAAAATCACAATTGATTACAACGTTGCGTATATGGCACATTTGATTCATTGGGCAGTGCTCCTTTAATAAATTAGTGTGTTTTAATTAATAGAATGCACTATAGCTAAATCATTATTTCTAAGAGATAATCAACTGCATCGTTGTTGTTGTCGTATTAAGCGCTGCGTGCCAGTATTCAGTGAGAGAAATTGAAGAAAACCACTCTAAAAACATCATACATACATACATAAGGCATTTATAAAGCGCCATTTCAAATAGATAAACACATGATCCAAAACATGGCATTGCAATAACAACTGAGAAAAGCAACAAAATGATATACATGTGTGAGAACGTATTACTTAGGAAACAAATTGTCATTTAAGACCTTTTTTGAATACAGGAAGTGAGTTGGCAGTACGGATGGTTAATGGCAGACTATTCCACAATGATAGAGCTGTCAAGGAGAATGTCTTATCAGCGGCAGATTTCAGTGTCCTATTTGAAGCCTGTGTACCACCAAACGAGTGTTATCCGAAGATGAACGCAATCCTGTGCGACCCGGGCAGTACAAGGAAAGGCAAGATATGGAATATGCCGGTGCCATCTCAGTGAGACATTTGTACACATAAAGAATATCTTGAAAGTTATGCGGTCCTTTGCTGGCAGCCAGTGCAGTTCGACAGGTTTTGAAGGCGTTGGAATCTAACAAATCAGTGGGCATTTGTTCCCATAAGGAGGACATTACCGTAGTCTTATCTTGACAGAACTAATGAACGAACAACGTGGTTACAGGATTCAAAATCCAGATATCGACGGATACGAGAGATGTTCCTCAGATGAAAATTGACACTGGCACAAAGAGATGATATGTGAGCAGAAATCGACATATGTGTATCAAAAATAACGCCAAGGTTACGGATAGTGTCATAAGGATGAATAATGTATGGACCAACCTGAAGTGTGATTGAAGGCAAACGGCATTTATTATGAGGAGAGATGGCAATAAAAAATCAGTTTTGTCATTGTTGAGTTTCAGCATGTTGATTGTCATCCAATTTCTGATATCATCAATACACGAAGTAAGTTAGGAAAGAACAGATTTTATTGAAGCAGTACTAGTGGGATCAAAAGCAGTGTAGATTTGAATATCATCTGCGTACATATGGTAACTAAGTCTGTATTTGCTGATGATTCTACCGATAGGGATTGTGTATATGGTGAATGAAAGAGGACCGATAGTTGAACCTTCAGGAAGTCCGTAATCCATAGCCTGCTCTGTTGAAAGCACACCATCAATGCAAACTATTGATGTCCTGCCACTGAAATAAGATCTTATCCAGTTAAGCGCGGAATCTTCCAAGCCAATCTCACACTCCATCCTGGGACTCCATCCTGCTGAATAAACTCCCATGGTCAACAGTGTCGAAAGCAGCACTGAGATCTAAGAGCACTAGGAACGCACCTTGCTGGTTGAGAATGGAATACATAATGTCATTCTTGACCTTCAACAAGGCAGTTTCAGTACTATGTGCTCTACAATATGTTGACTGAAGTGGTTCTCCTATTCTATTTCTGATCATGTGGTCTGTGATGGAGTTGACCACATGTTTATCAACATCCTTTGAGAGGAATGGCAGACTTGACACTGGACGATGGTTTTTCAATTCATCTGGATCAAGTGAGGTTTTTTTTAATGATTGGTGTGATCACTGCATGCTTGAGGGAATCAGGAAATTTACCTGTGGAAAGTGACATGTTAGCAACAGTTGTTACAGCAGGCACAAAAGTATCAAATTGTGTTTTACATACCATATTGGAATTGGATCAAGCATACTGCTCTTTGTTGTAAGCCCTGTGATAATCTCACTTAACAGGTCAAACTGATACAGTTTACGCTTTTGTCATCTGCTTTCATGGTATCTTGTTACCAAAACAGGTAATGGAAATCCTCTAGTCAAACGACATGAACCACTGATCTATCTAAATATATATCTAAAGAAATACTCAGCAAATTACATGAAAATACGACCGCAAATTATTTAGATTTTATACGTTTGCCAGAAATAGTCCAGATCACAACCTATTGCTTCTTAAGACACATTAAATTTTCTATTTTTTGTTGGCCGGAATAAGCAATGAAAAATCTGAGAATACTTTAAGTATGGTGATGTTTTAAACGCATTAACTTTAATATGATACATGATCACTTCATGATCATAAAAAACATCGGTATTTAAGAAAATATACAAACTTCCCATATTATTACACCTATAACTAGTTTTTTCAGTATGGACTAACTTAAGTCCATTTTTAACTTTGATTTTGGCAATTTGATCTTAAAATTAGGAACTGTGATAAATTCTTTGTCATGTGTGCAATAAACAAGTTGCGGATAGAGTTAAGAAACTGAGATGTTTTGTGTATTTTAATTGTGGTTGTGGGTATGTATGCATTCATGCGCAGTTTGTGTACCAATTTTTTGACGTTGGGATCAATGCAGATACAATAGGCCTACTCATTGTTCTGCTTGTGATGGTGGGGGGCATGGTATTAGTTCTGTCGTGGGTCCTGATGGATTGGCATTGTTTTCAAATTAATACTGCCAATTATTAGCAACACCACAGCTCATAGTGGGGGGGGGGGGGAAGTAGGACATGACTTGGTTGAATTGGGCATTGGGGATTTCCAAACGGTCAACACCGAGTTTATGGCGTTTTAAATTCGCTGTTGCTTTAGGTTGGCATGTCCGTTCCCCTTTGAGTCTCTTCACATCAACGTAAAGGGGCGCACCACTAATGTTCCGGCAAAATCCGCGTAATACTAAGTACTCTCTCTTACTACTTACTCTTCTTCTTCTTTTTAAGCCTTTTTAAAAGCAATGCGCCAACATGTTTTTAGGCGATATCTTTTGTCACCTATTTTAGGATTAGAAATGTTACAATTAGTGTCAATTTGAAAGCTGTGAATTTGCATTGATATATAGAGGCAGCAGCGGCAGATTTTTTTTTTTTTACAACCAAATCAAGGAAACTACTGATGCCTTTCAGAGTGAGCATCGTGTGAGCTTTATGGCCCGAAATATGCTCCAGTACCATATGTTCCAGGAGCATAAGTATAAACTCGGAGACAGAACCCCGGCCTTTGATGAGCGGCGCGCGTACTTCCTGGTTGTGTAAAAGGGGCCGAGACATCATCCATTTGGCGTGTGGTCGGACGGGTGACCCAGCAACAGTAGATCACTTCTGGTGGCCAATCCGAGGCAAGTGCATTTTTTTCCGCAGTAAATACGCAAAGAACCAGGAAGTAAGCGCCCGTCAAAGGGTTTCTTCCCCGACTACCATGTTCCTGGAGCAAAATAATTGGAAAAAATATCTGTCGAATACTGGTCCTGGAGCATATTGGATGTACTTGCTCCAGGAGCCAAATGCAAATGGGGGTCCGAGCTGTGCAGTGTAGAACTGTTTTGTCAAATACTGTCATGTCCCGAGCGTGCGCATGTGCATTCAAATTGGACTTAAAACATTTCTCCAGATTATGTCTGTTCCAGACCCTATGGTCTGTACCTGATGCTCCAAGAGTATAATTTCGGTTCAAATTCTCAGAGTGTCAAACAGTGTGGTCAATGACTGCTAGTCTGTCACAACCGACCGATCCTACTTGAAAGTCAATGTCATGAGAGTTGAATTGAAAGGTAAACAAATAGTATTAAACATTGCTGGGCAGCAGTACAAACACAAACCGTCCAGATTGCAATTTGGATGAAATCGCACGGACTTTGAAGCTGAGACACACTAAGCAAGAATAATTCTGCAATCTTATCCTGGTGGTTTAATTCCGTCAAAGGCTGCAGAAATTCGTAGGGAGGCACATATGGCACTCTTTCCGAATTTCAAAAAGGGAGGCATGTGGGAGGAGGAGTGCTGGCCGTGACGTCACGGTTTGACCAGCATACCCTCTTGCTTTATATAATTCCGTTATGCATTAACAGCTTTATTTTTATCCGTCAGTGAGTAGGTGGTCAATGACGTCACTGGTGGCCAAATAGACATATCCCGTTATTTTGGTCCTTAGCACGCTCGGTAGGCCTATAGTCGTAAGATTCACTGTATTTGAAATAGTCTATATCGTTTAAAAACAATTCAAATTTATAAATTTCATCACTTTTTACCCAAAGACCCCCCCTATTCTTTTCTGTTTTGAAAAAGAACATTTTTACTGAGAAGACCTCTACTTTCATACTTTTTAAAGATTTAAGTTCAAACAAACCCCATTTTGGTTGAAAATTTTGCAAATTGCTTGGCCAAATAACTATTATTTGTGGGAATTTTGGCAGATTTAGTATTGTGCCACACCCTATGAATTCGGCATCTCAACAGAATAAACTGCATGTTGAAGGATGTGGCGTGAGAATACTGCATCTGCCGTGCGGAAATTTATAGTAACAGTCCTTATAGCGTCCGTTGTCTCACAGTCCGGCTACGCGCTACGGAAAATGCACTCCATGTAGTTGACTCTCCGCCACAATTAGTTTTCACGCCTTGTTATATCCGTTATCGTTATGGTGCCCGGACTATGGCTCCCGCGAACTATAAGTTGCTTCACAAGGCACACCTCCACCAAAGACCCTATTTTTTGTACCTTCTCCTGTCATCAATTACCCCCCTGGTTTTTGAAAAGCGGTCAGCCTTACCCGCATACGTTCGTTTCATACGTGGTGTTGTCGTCCCCTTGAAATTTTTCCAGTTCTACGCTCCTAACCCTCAAATTTGGGTCCAAAAGTAAGTTTCCAGATTCCTATTACTTCCGAAAACCCTTCTTTTCTACACTTTCAATTCACAATCTCCCAAGTCTGGCACTTCACCCCACACACACCCCAACCAAACCAAAGTTGAAGTGACCCCCACCTCCCCCCCCCACCAGTTGTGTGTGCCCCACAAGTATTAGTGGCTCTGCTTTTCAAACCTTGAAATATGAAATTTTTTTTAGATTTCATAATTTCACCATTATTTTTTTTTAAGTTGTTATTTTTTTTATTTTTTTTATTTGTTTACTTATATCATCATCAGTCGACTGCGTAGCAGGCGATCGCAAGTTTTCCTCCAGTCACTTTGTTTTGGGCAAGTTGGAGATAGCCTTTGGGTGCACATGGTGTGTGTTGTGGTCCCCCAAGATGCTTTTGGGATGTATGAGAGATATGATGTTCTCTGTCGTCCTGCTTCCTCTGCCAGATTTTGGTTTTGTTGTGTAGAAAGCATATAACCTATTAAGCTCTCCCTCTGGCATTCTTAGAATATGAACCCCAGAAAATAAGCTGTCTCAGTCTTACTCGGTTAATCAGAGGCTCCGTACCTGTAACCAGTATATATTGTGGCATATGGGACACGAGCAAATTCGCTTACGTTCAGCATGATTCCTGTAGGCAACATGTTCGAAGAATTGACCTTATCTCCCAATTGTTTGTCAGCACCCCCCAAGTTTCGCGCATACAAAAATACGTCCACGCATTGTTGTGTGAAGAGGGTACTTTCATTTCGATTGTATAACTTTGACTTCTCCATATGCGCTCCAACTTCCAAAATGCGCCCAGGCAAGGGCTTTTCGTCTGTTAAGTCTTGAACTGGAAGCCATCATCAACAGATATTGAAGTCGGAACTGGTTGATGCCCTCGCCTAAACTTTAAGGCAGTGTAATTGGGTTGCAGTTGGTAGTCCTGTACTCTGTCTTTGCACACTGACGATAAGGCCCAGTTCTTCAGCTGCATGGCTCTGTTCGTGAAGTAAACTGTGCCTGGCGCAGGGATAAGACTCCATAGGGCGTTATCGTCCGCGAATCTAGTCGTTTAAGACTTTTGGCTGTATACCTCCTGGACTGACGTGGATGTCACATCCGGCATCTGATCTTTATTGCCCTTTGCAGCAGTAGTCTATCAGCACAATGAAAATAAAGGGAGCGAATACATCTCCTGCAGTACCCTGTTGAAACGAGAAGGCTCCGAGATATTTCCATCTACCATACAGTGCTTTTGGAATTGCTGTAAAGGACGCCTATGGCTTTTAACAACCTGTCTGGGATTCCATAGTGCCGGAGAACCGAGCACATGAGTCCTGTTGATCGAGTCAAAGGCTTTCTAAAAAATCGATGAAGGTGATAGTGAGTGGGAGGTTGATAACTCTGAAAGCTCCAATTATTCCTCCTTAGGATGTGACCTGCTGTGCCACAAACTCTTCTACCGGCGAAAACCACTTGATTGGATCTACTTCGTATAGGATCAACATGCTCTCGTATTCTTGCTAACAGGATTTTGTTGTAACTTTTGCTGGCCACTACATCAAGGATTCCTCTGTAATTATCATTGCAGCTGAGGTCTCCTCTCTTAGGCAAAGGGAACAATGATGTTATGATCCAACTGTTCGGGGGGTTTAAGAGTGGTGAAAACTTAAACGCACAACTTGTGGATCACCTGCACATTCCTCCCCACCTCTGGAGTGCTTCTGAATGTGATTGCAACTGTCACTCCAGCTGCCCTGTTTTTTTTTCATTCCTGAAGTGCTTTCTGGTTTCTTCTTCAAGGGATGGTGGGCCTTGCATATAGGAAGGTCCTGATCAGCCAGGGAGGTAGGTCAGATGTTTGTGGACCATTATCGTTGTTGCGTAGAGAGCTAAAGTATTGCCGCCACTCATCAATAGGTCTTTTTTCACTTGATGGGGCTGTACCATCCTTTTTCTTGACTTGGGTGGAAAATCTTCTATCCTGACTCAGAGATTTCACGGTTCGGTGAAGACTTTTTCCACTTGTATTACCTTCACCCTTCTCATCTGCAACCTAACTTTCAAGTCATCGCATCTGTTTTGGTTGAGTTTGGCCAAGTTCATCAGATTCTCAGATTTATATGCTAGCAAATGGGATTTCAATGTCCTATCCATCAATAAGCCACATTTCTAGCAGCCTTCACCACTTCATCATCAATTTTGCCAGCTTCTAATATACCTAGGCTCGTAAACTCCATGGCACAGTTCAAAGCTTTCAACTCACTACTGTACATTTCAAGATTAAAATCTGCAGTTAGGTATGAGTCATGAACCCAGAATGCAAAAGGGTCATTCCTGTCATCATACAGGTACACAGGAAGCATTGTACTTGGTGCCCCTGAATAGCTATATTGAAGGCTGTATGCAACACATTAGTCATCAAGGTTATCAGATAAACAACACCATTATTTGGTATGTTATGTAACCTTTGTGATGGTTTTGCATTACACTTCACATACATGGGGAATGTGGATGGAGGGAAGGTTTTTTTATTTTAATGAAACCATATAAAATGACAAATTTTCAAATTAAACTTTCCGTCCTTTTGTATCAACACTGTCACTTCAAGCTTCCTTAAACTCAACACCTTTCCAGGCAGATAGTAAATTCCATTACATTCACTTTTGTTCCATCTAGGGGAAGGGGGTGGATGCCCTCACGCGTTGTGTAACATAGGAAGTGTCTCATTCAATTTTTTTTTTTTAGAAAAAAAACTTGGACAATTCAACTGCAATCCTTACCATAACATAATCACAAAGAAAAGCACAAATTCAATTCCTTCAATCTGTTAGTAGAAAAATGGGACAAAAAAAAGTCCATTTTTGAAACAAATCAATGTTCTATATATTTGTAGGCACCCCTAAAATTAAGCATTGGGTAAACTTTAAATATTATATAATTTGGTGAATACAAATCTAACTTTTCATTGAAATACATAAGACTTCGTATGTGAAATTGTAGGAGATAAAATAAAAGGGTGGGGCTGTGGTTCCAGGGGGGGGAAGGGGGAGTCCTCAAATGGGCCAGAGCACAAAGGGTGGGATAAAGTAGAGGGCACAGATTAGGGCGGGTGGGGTGATGAAACTCAGTTATGGAAATTAGTATATAACATTGTAGTCGATAAGTCAAAATTCGGGTGAGTTGCGAAGAGACCATCCTCTCACGCTGTTACAGCGCGAAAGCTGAAACGAATTTTGTAAACATAGAACATCTGCTATGGAATTCAGTGACGCCACTGTTGGCGCCGCCACTGATTCCATACAATGTTCTATTGTTTTACAAAATTTCTTTACTTTCTTTAACCATAAGTGAAGCCAATTGTGCAGGTCAAAGCAACTTCCAGTTGTTTCACTCGGCGACCATTCAATGTGCGCAGCCTCCTATCCATGTCATATACGTTCTCAGCCCCTTTTCCTGCCTTCATCATTATTAATGTTCTTCTTGTTCAACTGTCCATTCTAGTTACGAAACTTTATCTAACTTATGAATATTTCATCACACCGTTTATTTTTTTTCCGAAAGTGTCTCTGGCAACCTCCGAGAAAATAACGGTCTGATGAATATTCATATTAAACAATAAAGGACCATTGAACAAAGGAAAATTCCAGAAACACCTCGCTCAGGCGGTACAAATAAAAGAATCACCACTAGTGAAGAAACTCAATCATAAAGCTAATTGTTAACACAATTTGCCATCTACTTGTTAGCTTGTCTGTCGATTACGATTCAGCCAAAGTAGTGACCCTAAGTTATGCAAATTTCTTCTTCACTATTTTTAAAGGGACAATCTCTTGCCCTTTATTGTTTGAAATAAACAAAGATGAAAGAACAGGTGACTCAATACAAAAGCTTATTGGGATTGTCGGATTAACCAATGACCAAGGGGGTGAAACGCATTCAAACCAGTCGTCCGTGCTGGGGCGCTGACATTTTGAATATTGCATCGGAATAATATCATTTGGTGCTTGTATACACACATCATGGTCAATTCGATACAACAACCGCCAAAATATCAGTTGTTTGGATGTTTGTGCTATTGGTGTTTAAATTTTGTTCCTACCCATGGCCACACAACGAATGAAATGACACATCAGTCGTCTTGATTTAAATAACCGCCTCAATGAATACATCTTTTCACCTGTAAGCGCGCATTTGCATTATTAGAAAAAAGAGTATCCGACCACAAGGATCCAGTACAAACTATTATTACAGCTGGCCACCTGTAACACATACATTAATTTTATCACTACCGATTACTGTATATGCAATGCGGCACCCACAGTATTTGGAAGAATCGGAGACAGCCTTCTTTCTATTGTTGGACT
The DNA here is from genome assembly GCA_023653785.1 of Ophioderma brevispina. Lineage (NCBI taxonomy): Eukaryota > Metazoa > Echinodermata > Ophiuroidea > Amphilepidida > Ophiodermatidae > Ophioderma > Ophioderma brevispina. The sequence goes on along the minus strand of JAMKCH010020440.1, from coordinate 1,486 downwards.
CTAGGTTTCTTTGTGGTCGGCAAAACCAGCGAGACGGTGAATTTCTAAAGATTTACGTAACTGTTTTGCCTCTTATCTATATAGAACCCCTTCTTTGACCAGACATCTGCTGGTTAGATATACATGTGATCTCGACAACGAATCAGCCAAAAAAGTCATGAAAGTCTTCATTTACCACTGATGGTTAGCTAATACTAGGGGTGGGCAAGTGACGCATCTTTTTTCAAAACGAGTGGATTCTTAGCCCATTTTGGTTGCTGAAAACCAATCCGGAAGCTTTTTCGCCTAAGATGACTTTTTCGGTTGGTAAATGACTTTTAAGTTTTGTACTTGAAGTCAATGGGATATTGGTGGTTAAATTATTACTTTGCCAAATCGACACAAACAAACCATTGACATTTATATACTAGCACATAAGCATAGGTTATTGCTTCCCTAAATTAAAAGCTTTTCCAAGTAATCAAGTTCACGATTGCCTAAAATAAAGAAAAATGTTCTTCACCTTGCAGAGGGAGTAGAGTCACTCTAACACTGTCAATTTCATTTTCACCTTATGGTCTGAATTATCATAGCCACTAAAAACACTCTTACTTAAAAGAAGTTGCCTTCTACTGTCTTTTGTCTGTTAATATTAGCATCACATTTGGAATGAAAACACACTGGCATGGCATTGCATGGCACTGGCATGTTTTCTGGGTTGACAGGCTTGACCTTACAACATAGCATTGCCTTCATAGCACAATCGTATCATCTCTCGCAAATAGTCTGTTGTTAGGGTAATAATAGCATCATTGTTGGTATGAAAACACCGCAGTACATTGGCAGGTCTTGACCTTTTAGAAAGGCTTGACCTACAAAAACAATCACTGTCTTTTCAACATCCCGTAACCCATAAGATCTGGGGTCTGTTTTGGTATTCTTTTAATTGGCCTTGCTTAATATTGAAATGAATGGTAAAAAAGAGTTTTTCTGCCATTGGAATCGACTTTTGTTTTAATTTTTCTTGAAAAAGTGTTTAGCTTTTATTATAATGCACCCTTTAGGAATTTTAGCAAAATCAATGACTAAGATAGTCGTGTTTTTTTTGGTTTTTCTGAAATAGGAAAATCGCCTATGATTCATGTACAAAATTTAAAAGTCATTTTACCGACCTAAAAATTCATCTTAGGCCAAAAAGCTTCCTGATTTTTGTTTTTAGAAACCAAAATGGCCTAAGAATCCACACGTTTTGAAGAATTAGAAAAAATATCCATTTAGCCCAACCCGACTAAACCTGAACTAATCGTCCACGATCAGCCAAATATAGTATTCAATCTAGGAAATCTTCAGGTGACTCAATACAAAGCTTATTGTGATGTGGATAACCATCTTCTGTTTAGATAATACAGTATGTCGACACGAAATAAGCCAAGCTAGTTGATTTAAATCATGAAAATTTTTCAAAAGACCATTTAAACAACTTTGCTTTTTACTTTAAACTGGGAAA